>BLBF01015604.1:191-11656 GCA_015471245.1 Laticauda colubrina
TAGTAGGAGAGCGGGAAGAAGAATGAAGAAAGAAAGAAGAAAGAAAAGAAGAAGAGGGAGAGAAGGGAGGGAGAAGGGAGGAGGGAGGGAGGGAAGGTGGAAAGGAAGGAGAGTGAGAGGGAGAGAAGGAGAATGAAGAAAGAAAGAAGAAAAGAAAGAAAGAAAAGAAAGAGAAAGGAGGGAGGGAGGGAGGCTGGCTGGCTGGCAGGCAAGCTTTCATTTTTAAAAAAAAATCTGGTTGATCTGCCTAGGAAGCAAAACCAAGCTTCATTCAAAAGAACTGATTTCATAAAGTTTCCAGTTAATGTCATCTCATATAAATATTGCATGAGAACAGATCAGATCAGAACTGGAAGGGATCTTGGAAATGTTCTAGTCCAACCCCTGCTGAAACAGAAGACCTGTACCATTCCAGACAAATGGTGTCCAATCTCTTCTTGAAAACCTCCAGGTATGGAGCACTTGCAACTTCTGAGGGCAAGTTGTCCCACCGATCAATTGTTCCCACTGCCAGGAAATATCTCTTCAGTTCTAGGTTGGTTCTCTAGATCAGGGGTCTCCAACCTTAGCAACTTTAGACTTGTGGACTTCAAATCCCAGAATTCCTCAGCCAGCAAAGCTAGGCTGAGGGATTCTGGGAGTTGAAATTCACAAGTCTTAAAGTTGCCAAGGTTGGAGACCCCTGCTCTAGATGGACACCTTGGGAATGATAGAAGAGGAAGAGTCTCCTTTTCATCTCTCCTTCTTCGGCACTGCTCTTCTGCCACAGTTCTCTGAACATCTGCCACGCTAGAAAACCATCAGACCCATCAGTGAAGAGGTGCAGAAGTCCTTTGCTGGTTGTTTGGATGTCTACAACCAAGTTAGTTGGCCCTGATGGACAATCAGGCAGGTTGAAGGCATGGATCAAGATCACGTGAAGTATTAGTACCACTTTATAAAACCCTAGTAAGACCACACCTGGAATACTGCAACCGAGTTTGGTCAGCATATTACAAAAAAGATGCTGAGGCTTGGAAAAAAAATCAGAGAAGAACAACTAAGATGATCAAAAGCCTGGAGACTAATGACTGCAGGATTTGGGTTTGGCTTGTCTCGAGAAAAGAAGAATTAGGGGTGACATGATAGCAGTATTCCAGTATTTGAAGGTCTGCCACAATGAAGAGTTAGGGTGAACTTATTCTTCAAAGCACCAGAAAGCAAGATAAGAAGCAATAGATGGGAACTGGTCAAGGAGAGAAGCAACCTGGAATTAAGGAGAAACTTCCCAACAGTGATGACAAGTTAACCAGTGGAACAGCTGGCCTCCAGAAACCAGGGGCTCTCCATCACTGGATGTTGTTCAGAAGAGTCTAGACAGTCACTTATCTAAAATGATATGGGTTTTCCTGCTGGAGCAGGGGGCTGGACTAGAAGAACTTCAAGGTCCCTTCCAGCTTATTCTATTCTATTCTATTCTAAGTTGGTAGCAAGAGGAAGTTGGGTATGCCTCCTCAGCCTGGGGAACCACAAAGTGGTGCCTCTCCTGCAGGGATGGGATTCAAATTTCTTAACAACTGGTTCTGTGGGCAGGGCTTAATTTGTGGGTGTGGCTTTGTGGTCATTTGATTGGCTGGGCGTGGCATGATTTGCCGGTTCTCCAAACTGCAGAGAATCGTAGCAACCGGTTCTGCTGAACCAGTCTGAACCGGAAGAGTACCATGCCTGCTCTCCTGTCTCCCCTATATTTACACCAATGACATGAAAGGAGAAAAGGAATATCACTTTAACCTATACCAGATGCCTCACAGCCTCATGGCTGTTGCACCAAGTGTGATGGGAATGGTGCTAAGGTTTTACCATTGCCTCCTCCTACTCCATGTCTCCCTAGGTGCTAACCCACACAAGTTTGTATTAAGGAATGCTTCTCTCTCTCTCTTTCTCTCTCTCTCCCTTGCCCTGGCATCTGCTAAAAATGTCAGCTGCGATCACAGCCTTTGGAAAAACAAGCCTTTTAACAACCTCCCAACTTTACAATAAGGGATTATATTTCAGTGACTTGGAAACAACACTGCATTATCCGATAGAAAACAGCACAGATGTTGCTTAATAAACTGTTTGGTTTATGCATTGCATTAACCTCATGAAACATTTATGCAAATCTCACATTAACAGAAGGTAAAGAGAGAGAGAGAGCAAGAGAGACAGAGAGAAAGAAAAGGAATGGAAGATTGGAACTGTGGATGGGGAAAACAAAAGTTTGCCAACCTTTGAATTGGAGGTTTTTTTTTTTCTCCTCCATCCCGGTATTTTATAGGGGTGTATTTTAACGGTTTGGATTTTGGTTTCAAAAGACACAACGGGCATTCCCGATGATTTCCTTCCCCTCCTTGTGTTTTCAGCTCTGCTATCTTTCCTTCCAGTTGATTTCACATTTTATAATGCTAATAGTGGGTGTACAGCTTGGCGTTTCTCTCCCGTCAGCTGGTCAGTAGGTCTGGGGGATATATTTAATGGAATCTGACAGCTGATGGGGACTATTCCCATTGAGAAGAGGATTTGATATGTGGGAGAATATCTTGACCCTCAATTCGCCATATTAATGACCATTATCATTCAAACCGCACAGCCAATATAATTCTTTTTGGGGTGTTTTTTCTCTCTCTCCCTTCCTGGGCACACCAGTACATGTGTATAAAAGAAATGACTTATGGATGAGTTAGTCCATATACTGAATGAAGTGCCTTTCTGGATGGCATGTCAAAACAGATTAGCTGTTTCGCCCCGCTATAAAATTAAAAGCCAACAGCTTTGTGCAACACACCCTTGTAAACAAAGCAATCATAAAAGTGTAAAGGCTTTCTGTCTTGTGTCAGACACCCAGCGAATGCATTCCCTTTTTACTAGGAAAGGCACAATGAAAGAAAAGAGGTGGGAAAGAGAGAACTTTTGGCCCAACCGAGAACTGGGAGAGAATGCGCAGGAGTCAACCAATTGGCCTCAATGGAGACCCAGCTTCTGTCTCTTGGTTTGCTGGGGGGGAAGGGGAGAATCGAGGCAATTTGATTTCAATAAAGACAAAACGCGACCCCGAAGAATGCTAAACCAACTCATAAGGTTGATGAGATCCGAAGACATGTAAACATCTACGTAGGGGTGTCAATCTAGCACAGCGGTTGTTAAAGAGACTCCGTTTCCCAAGAACCCCCTTCTCTCCATTTTGTTTGTGATGGATAGAAGAGATGGTGGTCTGGGTGAAGATGGGGGCTTTTGTTGACCTTGGATTAGGGTTGAAACAAAGCATCTTATCTGACAACTGGCCTCTTGCAGCAGAAAGGAAGTTGAGATCCAGTGACCTGGTTGGCACACAGTTGTTGGGTTTGGGGTTTTTTTTTTTTTTTATGGTTCTGCTTTTGGCAGAAGAGCAAAACATTTTCTTATTGCCCATGGCTTGAATGTCTTTTAAAACATCCCACTCACTCAAATGCTACAATCAGTAACATGTTTCTGTATTAACTCTCTGTTTGTTTGTCTGTCCATCCATCCCTTCATCTTTCCATCTCTCTATCCATCTACCTACTTTCATGCTCCTGTTGGAGTCTGACTCTGAGGGGGAGAGGGGACAGCTGACAGGGAGTGGGAGTGTGGCTCTGGGTGGTTGTGGAGGAAACTGGGGAAGGGCATAGGCAAGATGGGAATTCAGAGGAAGACCCAAGCCCATCCCCTCTTCATCCTAGGGCATGCAGGGAGGAGCGGATAAGAGAGAAATGTGAATGACATGGTCTATGGGGGAGGAAAGGGTCCTGATCCCCTTCATGGGCTGCAGCTGGGAAGACTATTTAAAAGGACAAAATGCTAGCATGGCACTGTTGCTGGAAGCAAAGCGTGCATTCTTGTCAGAGCTTATTTGTGTTTTGGCTTCCTCCCAACTGTGGTTGCTGCATTATCTGCAAATTAATCATCATTGCCTGCGGTAGTAATTCCTTCAGTGTGGTTTGTGTTTTTTTTTTTAAATTTCAAATTAACTTTACTTTGGGTGCAGACTGCACTTACTCTCTCCATAAACTGTTTTCTTTAAGAGTTTGATATTCAGCAGAGGATAATTGGACATTGGGACCAAGTTGGAGACATTAAAGGAACTTTCTTCTATTTTTGTGACTTGGTTATTTTTGTGTCATGCCCCGGGTTATCACACCTACCTACCTACCTACCTATCATCGATAACTAAATTACAAGCAACACTGTTTGGTTTTCACTTTTTAAAAGCCATATAATATCTACCCTAAATGAAAATATTTGCAGTATTTCACAGTTGAAATGAAGAATCCTTGGTGCATAATGCACTGATGATGCTACCTAGTGTGGGTGATGAGGCGTCTCCAAGAAAACTACTAAGGTCAGAGAACACTAAGGACCCGTCAATATCTACCATTATTGTTTTCTGTTTTTTTTAAATGAGCTGAATTTGGCTTGCAACTTTTGGAGACATGTGAAATTCAACAAAGGCTCCCTGCCATGAATCCACTGCTGGATGTAACTCCCACAATGTTTGAATAAACTTTGGTGATTTTTCTTGCAGATGCTTTAGTATTCATCTAGGTAACACCATCACTGTTAGTGAGCATTATAATGAATAACGATAATGGATAATGAAACAACTGCAAGAAAACCATAAAGGTCAGAGAGCACCAAGGACTCCACAGTCTCCCTGTTCTCCCCCCCCCTCCTCCTCCCCCATGCCCACCCCTCCTCTCTTCCTCCTTCTCCTCTGCTCTACAAATCCTATTCCCTTCTAGCACTGACCTAGTTGGTGTTGTGGCCCACCAGCAGCCAGCAGAGCTGGCAGCAGACTCAGACAGTGAGGAAATTGGAGAGGAACATGGGCCAGTCCTGGAGTCTGGGGAAGGCTCTGACAAGTGCTTTGTGTCAGAGGCAGAGATGGGGCCAGGACCATCTGACAGTTATGAGCTGCCTTCTGAGTCGGAGATCAGTGGGGCAGAAGAACAGCTCGAGCCTGTTCCCAGTGTGCACATGCACAGAGCTGCAAGGAGAAGGGAACCGTTAAGGAACAAGGGTTGACTTGGGATTAAAGTCTCAGGTGAATGGTGAATGGCTCCTCCCATAAGGAATAAAACAGGAGCAAAAGGGGAATGGGGTTTTGCAGGAAACAATTACTTCATTAGGGTGAAGATCCTGCATTCTTGCCAATTATTGTCTGCTACAGTGTGGCATCTGAAAGATATTGACCTGGCAACTCTCCAAGCCTGAAATATCTTGAAAGGCTGTTGGCCAGGACTTTGCTGGAGACGAATTCACTGTAAACTAAATAAAAGGGATTTTATCGGGATGAAGAGTCAGCTTCATGATCTTGGGAAGCCTAGGTCAGAACAGTTGGGTCATGAAACATCTGCAGAAAGCTACCAAGCTCAGAGATCAGCAAAGACTCCTCATCCTCCCATCTCACTCCTCCTCCCCTATGCCCATCCCCTGCCTCTCCTCCTCCACAAAACCTACTCACTTCTGCCCTGATGACGTTACCTAGTTAGGTCATGAAACATCTGCAAGAAAAGTACAAAGCTCAGAGAACATCAAGGACCCCCAGAGTTCAACTGAACCACAAATCATCTCCTCTATATTTGAACAGATCTAACAGAAAGCAATTTACTTATTACCTTAACAGGCTCTTTCTTCCTTTCCCTTCCTTTCCTTTTTTTGTTTTGAAAATAAGACTTTGAACCTATTCAAATTCACCAACTCTTTATTCAACCCCCTATCTGCCTAATGTCCTGAGACATGTAGCCCCCACCAGTTTTGGCAACATGCAAGAAATGCATCCATAATGTTTTTTTAAAAAAAACATCAGATCAACAAGACGTAATTAGGATTTGGGAATAAGATTCACATTTGGTTTCCATATTTTGGAAGATGAAGCTGACATGATAATATCTCAATTACTGTACGTTTTGAAAGGCCTATGATGAAGTACAGCTTTACATACTTTCAGAGAAACAGATGAAAGCCTTTTGCAAAATTTGGATGTTTAATTGGGGATGAGTCATCCTTCATTTCTTCCCCTCATCTGCTAAACGACAAAATAATAATAATAATCCAATCGATTACAACAATACTCAGGGTGGGATAGCTTTTCTCCAAACATAGCCATGGTTTGTTCCTGTTATCGGGGACATCATAAGAAGTACCTGCTCCAAAGCTGAAGACTACACAGTTGATTCTGAACATAGAGTCAAGGCTAAATCTCAGTGTTGCAACTAACCAACTCCAACCCAATAAACTCTGAGACAAGCATTTTCTCAAAGTTCCATTTTATTAGAGTTGCCATATTGGCACATCTAGGAAAACCCAAATCTGAGAGTTCTGGGTTTTCCCTTCCCAAAAGAAAATCAAAAATCCATCTTCTGCACCCATCAGTCCATCACATGAACCAATCAAATGTCATCCCAACTGGAGTCCTTCCTCCAACCACTCCTCTCCAGGTGCAGGGTGACTTGGTCTTGACTTTCTGCTGAAAGAATGTTGTTGAGTCTAAATTTTTGCCTCTCTATGAAATCCCCCCCCTCCCAATTTCCCAGGCTCTAAATGTGGCAGTTTCGAAGTGTCCAAGTAATATAGCTTCCAAAGCTAGCACTAAACTTACAATAGACTTTGCATGATTATATCAAAGGAGCATCTGTCAAATAAGTCAAAGTTAAATCTCAAAGTCTGTTGCAAGCAAAAAGAAAAGAGGTGGGAAATGGAGAAATTTTGGCCCAACCAATAATTTGAAGAGAATGTGCAGGAATCAACCAATTAGGATTCAGCTTCTGAATTCTTGCTTTGTTGAGAAAAGGGGTGGAATCAATGCAACTCCATTTCAATAAGGACAAAAACACAACACAAAGAATGCTAAGATTGAAAAAGAAAATAGACATTTGAATGACCCAGTAATTTAAAAATATGCCCTATTATGCAAGAAACTTCAGCAATGGAAGGAAAACTCTTCTAATGTGCCTACCGTCCCGGTCCTATTGTTGCTTTTATATTTTTTTTAATTTTTCTTATATGTATCCATGTATTCATAACTACGTTTTTACTTATGCCTATTGTCTTGTAAGCAATTGACAAATAAAATAAATAAATAAATAAGTCATAAGACTTAACATTTGCAATTGGAAAGGGTGCAGAGAAGACTAAGAAGAATCTTTAGGGGGTTGGAGATTAAAACATACAAACAATGGTTACAGAATTGGGTATGTCTCATCTAATGAAAAGAAGGACCAGGGGAGACATTCTGGGATGTTTTTTTTTTTTTTTTGCATTGTCCAGCCAACTGAAATTTTTGAAAAATTTCATTTTTCTGGAGCATTGCATCTCTCCCAGTTCAAATGTGCCCATCTTAATTCACTTTGGAGATGCTCATTGATTTTTGCTAGAGCTGTTTGCTGTTTTCTTCCATCAATATTGTCACACAATTAAAAAAATCTTGACTCAGCTGGTCCAGCAATGTGCTCGACAAAGAACAAAAACGGGGAGTATCCTTTGCTTAACATGAGCAATCTCATCTTTCCTACATGGATCAAAAGAAAAATAATTTCCCAAACTCTGTTTGGCCATGGTTTTGATTTATTGCTTGTTTTATTTTATTTTTCCATTTGGTATAGCATCCTGACCATTTTTAACCAAGGGTGGACTGGAAGAGGTCTCCTCCAACTCTGTTATTCTGTTATTCTTCCTTATTCCTCCTTCTCATATCATTCCATTAGTGATATGTCTGCTTTTGAACCCAATTTTGCAACCTCTTCTTTAATTTTCTTTCAGATTAAAATATATATTTTTAAAGACAAGATAACTTAACTTTCCTTCCTTCCTTTTCTTCTTTCCTTTCCTTCCTTCCTTCTTTCCTTCCTTCCTTCCTTTCTTTCCTTCCTCCCTCCCTCCCTTCTTATTTTCCCCAGGCATGGTTTTTGCAGCTGAGATCAAAGATTTGCTGAATTAAGGTTTATCAAATGATTTCACAGTCCCTTTCTGATTCTCGATGAAACTCAACGAGGCTGGCTTCTCTTGGAAGGGAGTCACTAGACTGAGACAGACACCAAAATTGTGTTTCACCCAATCAAAAATAACTGGCATTATGTAATCATAACCTCGTTCTTCAAGAAACAGGGCTTCTGAAAGGCTGTAATGTGTACATAATTATAGGCTGATATCTACTAAAAATATGCCTTGAACCACCCATTATATAAAGAGGAACTCTTTTTCACTTTATCCTTCTATTTATTTCCAAAACTTGTGGGACTTTGCAGGCTGATGGTCTCTACTGTGGAGTATTGTCCTGGTGGGCAGGGGAATCTGATGGAGACAGGAAAATTCAATTGCACTCTGTCTCAGTCCGAGGTATTATTAAAACCTCAACACAATTGCAACTGGGACAATAATTTCTGTTGCTAAACAAGACGGTTGCTAAGTTAGTTATGCCAACTTTTGATCACATGACTGTGGGGTTGTGTGACAGTTGTAAATGCAACTGCCAGTAGCAAATCATTTTTTTCAGTGCTGTTGTAATTTGAACAGTCCCTAAATGAATAGTTGTTAAGTCAATGACTATCTGCATATTCCATTCCATCAAACCTGATTCCCCTGTAGTCTAATTTTTGCCAAAAGCATCAAGTAACAAGGGAAGAGAACAAAAATCCACAGGTGTCTCTGGAGATGACATTGCCTGTGAAATGTTATTGGGGGCTGCCACCTCACATTTGTTTGTGCCTCACTACCATGCAGTACAGTCTGCCAATCTCTGCCATGGACTCTTGGGTGGGTGGGTGGGAGGGGAAATGTTTGGAGGAAAGCAAAAGTAATTTCTGTATTTCCCCAAGATGCTGCTTCAAGGTCACCCAGCTGGGAAAAGAAGGTAGCTGCATACCAATCTATGCTTGAAGTGATGGTTCTGAAAACATCTTGTATGAATCTGGTTGGTCATCAGGGGATCAGTGATGGGAGGCAGTTAAAGGAGGCAAAAGCTGAACTTAGGGATTTGGGCATGTGATTCACACTTCCAGTTATGCATTGCTGCAATACTTCTAATAAAAGTATACCTTTCTCAACAAATGGAGCCAAGGATCATTTCTATTTAGGGGTTTAAACTGTGACACATCTAGTTGTTTTATATACCAGGTTTCCCCGAAAATATGACCTACTCTGAAAGTAAGTCCTAGCTTGATTTTTACACGTGCACCCAATATAAGCCCTACCTTCCAAAATAAGCCCTAATTAAGATCCCACCCACTCCAGAATAGTTGGGTAAAAATTAAGCAAATGTGGGGATGGGGGGTTGGAGCTGCCCTACTACTTACCTTTGGACAGTTGTAGCCAGGCCTCACATACCCCGACAACTGCCTTGCCAGCCCATTTGTTCTGCAGCTGGCAAGGCTGGCAAAGATTTTCTGAAGGTCTCTGCAGTAGATGATAACAAAGCTCAGGATCGATCCAGAGCTCGATTATAAGCTGCAGAGGCCTTCAGGAAAGTCTGGCTGGCCGCAGAAGAAGAAATTCCTGAAGGCCTCTGACAGTGAAAAAGAGGCCGGGAGTGACGCACACAAGTGAGGTTAGTCAGTGGATGACATCCCCCCCAAATAAGACCTGGTACCTTTTTTAGTGGCAAAATAAATATAAGACAGGGTCTTATTTTTGGGAAAACACGATATATATGGCAACACTCTGCTCCTGCACTGGAGGCTTTCAGTGCAGCTTGGCTTCGTGTGAAAGGACGGCTATTATCTATTAGGAAGCCAGGTTTCATCTGGGTGCCTGGTGGGGGGGTGTTTGAGCTGGAGGTATCATGAGGAGTCTGTTTGTGCCCAGGTGTTTGCCTGGCTTCCTAATAGATAGCAGCCGTCCTTTCACACGAAGCCAAGCTGCACTGAAAGCCTCCAGTGCAGGAGCAGAGTGTTGCCAGCCAATCAAAGCCACAAAACAGACAGAAGAAACCAGAAACACCAATCAAACAAACTCCAAGTCCAATAAACACAGACCAAGACTCCCAACCAATCAGGATGTAAAAAAAAACATCCTGGCACAACAGTAGGCTAGCCTCAAATTTAAAACTAACAGCTGTGAGAGCCTGACCCACATACAAACTCAATACAGAAGCCTAATGATGGCAGATGAGATTCTGCTGAAACATTGCTACAACTTTAAAAGCACTACAATGACATGGGATAATACCCGAAGGAAGCTGAACAGCACATTTGCGCATTAAGGATGTGCATTTGTGCATTTTTCCCTCTTGGAAAAATCATGTCTAGCCTCATCAAACGCACTCCCGAAGTTCTCCTCTTGTAAAACTTTATCTGAAGGCAATTTCACATTATCGCCCAAACAAATGCCTTTTCATTCTGTGTATGAAAATGTGGTGTGCCTGTTTGAGCACTTACTTTATGATGGATGCACACGGATCTATACCCCGGCCGGTTATAGATTAACAATTCTGAATGCCATTGGGAAGAACAAAAGGAACTTAATTATTGCATTTCATTCATCAACCCTTCTTAATAAGAATGTCATTACTTAATCCTCTTTGCTTTTCAGCTAGGAACAATAGGTCCAGCCTTCTTGAGTGTTTTCTTTTTTCTTTGGAGTGACCCATGACTGAGAAATTAATGCGTACTTTCAGAGAGGATGGGGTGGGGAAATTACCTGTTATTCATAATTGTGTAATGGAGCATTAAACCAAATCTTTCATGGTGAAGATCGGAGCCAAAACTTTTTCTGGCCGGCAGTTTCAATTCCCCAACTGCACTGAATTCATTTATTCATTCTGTGTGTGTGTGTGTGTACGTACATACATACATATACCCATGCACACACATACATGCTTATGGCACAGGAATTGCCCCTTCCAATCCAATCCAAGCCATGACTCCAAAAATAACAGTCTTCTATAGATGAACCCAAGGGCTGGGAAAATATTATCCTAAGGACATAACGTCTTCCAGAGGATTTACACAGCTGATGACTAAGATGTATATTTTATCTGGATGTTTTTAGGATCTTTTTTAACTATTTTAAAATGTTTTTAATATTCTTAATTGTAACACACACACATACACACACAAGCACATATACGTCTGTGCATACACACATGCATACATGTTACAATTACATATATAAGCCACATAGTCATTGACCGAAATGGGCAGTTATTGAAATCCAATAAATAAAGATTTAAATCAAATTTGAAAAGAGGGATTTCTTAGCAGTGAAAATGCCACAATATACATTTCCCGTAGCTGAGCTTATATCCTTCTTACTCAGAGAGAAGTAACATTTTATTGCAGTTTTGTGTTCAGAGAGAATTGGGATGTGTTTGTTATCTTAGGGTTCCATCACTTTTTATTTCTGGCCTCTTCCTCTGGATCTTTTGCCCAAATGTACACTTAAGTCCCTTTCCTTCCTTCCTTCCTTCCTTCCTTCCTTCCTTCCTTCCTTCCTTC
>BLBF01015606.1:0-17134 GCA_015471245.1 Laticauda colubrina
CTGCTGGAATCATCTCTTCTATTCATGCTGTCAGGTCTTTTTTCAATCTCTATGGCTTCTCTAATGATTCTGTGGTTGGAGTTTTCTATAGTGGCTAGGGTTTTAGTGCCATTGAAGTTGATGTTGTGACCTGTGGTTTTCATGTGTTGGACTAGTGAGGAGGTGTGTTCCAGCTTTTTTACTGCATTTTTGTGTTCATCTACGCGGGTACTTATTCTTCTATTGGTCTGTCCAATGTATGTGGCCGGTCATGATGTACAGGGAACTTCGTATATTCCTTGGTTTTCCAGGTCAGTTTTGTCTTTGGGGTTTCTAAGGATGGCTGCTATTTTTTTGTCTGTTTTGATGTGATGCCTGTGTAGTATCTTACTGATTTTATCTGTAGTACCTCTTATGTAGGGCAAGACAGCTGTTCCATAGGTCTGTTGATCTTCTAGGTCTCTGTTATGTCTTGGTGTGTTTTTGTGGATCAAGTTGGTGATTTTGGTTTTGTGGAAGCCATTGTCTGTCAATACTTTAGTCAGGGTGCATAGTTCAGTCTTTATATGTGTCTTGTCTGCCAGGTGTTTGATTCTGGTAATTAGTGTTTTAGCCATGGAATTTATCTGTGCTGGGTGGTGGTGGGATTGGGCGTTGAGGTAGCGGTTGGTGTGTGTTTTCTTCTGGTGTATGGTGTGTCCCAGTGTGCCATCTGTTCTTTTGTAGATTAGTACATCTAGGAATGGTAGTTGTTTGTTTATTTCCGTTTCTATGGTGAACTTGATTTTGGGGTGTGTGCTGTTTAGGTGTGTTAGGAAATTGTTTAGGTTTTCTTTTCCATGGGGCCAAATCACAAATGTGTCATCGATGTATCTTAGCCATAGTTTGGGTTTGTGGGTGGCATTAGCCAGGGCTCTGGATTCGAATTCTTCCATGAACAGGTTTGCAATGATGGGTGACAAAAGAGGTACTATAGGTAAAATCAGTAAGATACTACACAGGCATCACATCAAGCTACCCGTAGGAAGCTGAACAGCGTACACACACACATACACACACACACACACACACATATAGATATAGATATAGATAGATATATATTGCATGGAGTGCCTGGCATCATTTCAGATAGAGGGGTTCAGTTTACTGCAAAATTCTGGAGGGAATTTATAAAAGCTATTGAATCCTCTGTAGGTCTAAGTTCAGGATTCCATGCTGAAACCAATGGCAGTGCGGAAAAAATTAATCTATTGGACAATATTAAAGATGTTGTGTAAATTACCAATAATCCAACTGGGCTGATTTGCTACCGTTTGCTGAGGTTGCTTATTACAATGCTGTGCATAGCAGGACTGGGCTAAATCTTGTTCAAATTAATACTGGGATGGAGTTCATACCTGAATTGCCAAGGGAACCCCCCCCCCCCCATTCATGTCAGTAACTGGATGGATGGACGCAATTAAGAAGTCTGGGAAAACACAAAAAAGGCTTTGAGTAAGGCAGCACAAAACCACAAGATGCAAGCTGACAAACATCATTCGCAGCAACCAGAGTTTAAAGTGGGAGATAAAATTTATTTTTCAACTAAATATCTGAAGTTACATTTACCTTCTAGAAAATTGAGTTCAAAATTTATAGAACCTTTTCAGATAATTAAAGTAATAAACCCAGTAACTGTAAGCTGAATCTTCCTAGGTTTATATGAAAAAGTACATCCAGTTTTTCATAGTAGTTTGTTAAAACCGTTTGTTGCTTCCTCATTAAGGCCAGCACAATGTGTAGCTCTGAAGCCTTTGCTCATTACAGGCCATGAACATTATGAGGTTAAGAAAATTTTGGACTCTAGAATTTTCAGGGGGAAGTTACGATATCTAATTTATTGGATAGGCTATCCTATTTCACAAGCAACTTGGGTAAATAGCTGGAAAGTTAATCCTGGTAGACTGGTGGAAAAATTCCATGAAAAATATCCACACAAGCCCAAGGCAAAACCTGTGGGTGGCAGAGAAAGTTAAATTGCGTATTGTATTGTTGTATTTAACTTAATTTCAATCTTTGTGTATTCTATGTCGTTGCAGGAGTTTCTTTTCAAATGAAAGGGGGGGCAGCTTGTCAAGCCTGAAATTGAGATATGTGTAGCCATTTTATTTAGCCTTGTTATATATTCCTTTTTTTTTCTTTCTCTTTGCTGGTTATGGGAGAAGGGTTTTGGGCTTGCCACATTCCTAAGGGGGGAGGAGTGGAGATAGAGTTGTTTAGGCTAGGTGGTGTTTCTTCCCATAGGAACATGAGCTTTCCATGTTAAGGCTTTGATGATACCAGGCAACGTTGATTTATTTCTATTGAAGAATGTGACTTTTGGGGTCTGTTTCTAACTTCCACAGACATATTCACCCACTTTTTTCGGGGGAGTGCGTCTTATACACTGAAAAATACAGTATATATTGAAAATTGTTTCTATACATCAAGCTATATTCTTCATCCTATAGAATCTTAAGTGAGGTGAGTTGAGGAATTGTATTGTTCTTAAAAGAAAATTTGTCTAATCTATTAAGTTATTAATTGTGAGACCAGTAGCACATACCAAGTAAACCTAGTCACAACTAGGCCACATTTTTACTGTCTGATAGAACTGACAGCATTACACAACTAAATTTATGATGGTGGTTATAAAACTAAGGACTTTAATAAATTAAGTAGTTAGTAAATTTAGTAAGTAAATGAAAAGAATGGGTTGAAAAGCCATTAAAAACTGGCTTCCCCTACTGCCCCGCCCCAACCAGGCATTGAGATAACAAAGTTGGATCCTTAGAAACTGTGCAATTAAATAGATACTGTTGATCAAGTGCCAAGTTTTCCTTGTTTACTTTTTGGATTTCTCTAGTTTTTCTATTGCTATTCGCCACCCACAGTTGTGTCTCACAAAATGAGTAGTTATAGAAATGTTTTGAATAAATACGTTCTTCACTTATTTATTAGTAACATTGGCATATATTCTTATCTGTGCAATTCTAGCTGGCTTATAAAGTGCATTCTGAAAACAAACATAAAATAGTACAGTATTCATTAACTAAAATAACTAACATGAAAAACTGTTGCTGACTAATTAAAAACTTTCTGACTGAAATCATCTTGAAAGAATATGTCTTATAAGTTGGGGAAGTTGGGGACTAATAAATTTTCACAGCTATGCCAATTCAGAGAGGGTGTCGCCACTGAGAATATGATTCTACAAACCCCAATCCCTTCCAGCCTACAAACCCCAATCCCTTCCAGCCTACAAACCCCAATCCCTTCCAGCCTACAAACCCCAATCCCTTCCAGCCTACAAACCCCAATCCCTTCCATGAGATGGACAGCCAAAGTACACTTGACTGAGTATAATAAACTTCATTACAGTAGCACCATTAATGTATTAACTAGTCCACTTAATTTTTTCTGCTAATTCTACAAATAATAGAGATGTATCATTACATCCTGTTAAGCAATTTTTAAGAAAAAGGAACAGTGAAATACAGAAGATGAATGATTTCAATGATACTAGGAAAAAGTGTGGGTTGCATAAAGAAAAAATTTGAAGGAAAAATAACAGAAATACGCTGCAGCTGCAGCTTTCAGTACAATGATGCACAGTAGCTTGGTATACATTTTCTATAATAGCTCATTAACAGAAATGTTTATTTCAAGGATTTTCAAACTTAGTGAAACTTAATAATTTCTCGCTTGAACAAATTTTAAAACTACTATAACTATGAGGTATATAATAAAAATTCAAAGCTTTTAGTCAATATAAATCGTAAGGATACAAGCAACAAAGTTACAGGACTACAATCACAAGTGGGAGGGGATGGGTGATAAGGAGTGATGAGAAGATTAACAGGAATAGTAGTGCAGACTTTGGAATAGTTGAACAGTGTTGAGGGAAATATTTGTTTAGCAGAGTGATGGCTTTCAGAGAAAAACTGTACTTTGTCTAATTGTTCTGGTGTACATTGCTATGTAGCGTTGTTTTGAGGGAAGGAGTTGAAACAGTTTATGTCCAGGATGTGAGGGGTCTGTAAATATTTTCACAGCCCTCTTTTTGACTCGTGCAGTATACAGGTCCTCGATGCAAGGCAGGTTGGTAATAATTGTTTTTTCTGCAGTCCTAATTATCCTCTGAAGTCTCTGTCCATCCTGTTGAGTTGCAGAACCAAACCAGACAGTTATAGAGGTGCAGATGATAGACTCATCAATTCCTCTGTAGAACTGGATCAGCAGCTGCTTGGGTAGTTTGAGCTTTCTGAGTTGGCCCAGAAAGAACATTCTTTGTTGTGCTTTTTTGATGATGTTTTTGATCTTGGGTGTCCATTTTAGGTAATGTGATATAGTAGAACCTAGAAATTTGAAAGTCTCTACTGTTGATACTGTGTTGTCTAGTATTGTAAGAGGTGGTTTTATGGGAGTGTTTATTCTAAAGTATACTACCATTTCTATGGTTTTGAATGTGTTCAGTTCAAGATTGTTCTGTTACACCATGAGACAAGTTGTATACCCTCCTGTCTGTATGCAGATTCGTCGTTGTCTCGAATGAGACCAATCACTGTTGTGTCATCAGCAAACTTCAGTATTTTAACAGATGGATCGTTTGAGATGCAGTCATTGGTATATCGGGAAAAGAGAAATGGAGAAAGCACACAGCCTTGGGGGGGGGGGGGCTGTGCTGATTGTAAAGGTATTGGATGTGATTGTGCCTCGCTTCACCTGCTGTTTCCTGTCTGTTAGGAAGCTTATGATCCACTTTCAAGTGTGTTCAGGTTCCACTAGTTGGTTTAATTTACTTCGAAGAGTGTCTGGAATGATGGTATTGAATGCTGAACTGAAATCTACAAAGAGGACCCTTGCGTAGATATTTGGAGATTTAAGGTGTTGTAGGATGTAACACAGAGCCATGATAACAGCATCATCTGTCAATCTATTTGCTCGGTATGCAAACTGCATAGGATCTAACAGCGGATCCGTGATGGTTTTCAGGTGGGACAGCACAAGCCTTTCAAAGATTTTTATAACTACAGATGTTAGAGCAACGGGTCTGTAATCATTCAGTTCCTTGATGGAGGGCTTCTTTGGCACTGGATGATGGTAGAGCGTTTGAAGCAGGAAGGAACCTAGCACATCTGTAGTGAAGATTTGGGTGAAGATGGGGGCCAACTGATCAGCACAGATTTTTAAGCAAGAAGGAGTTATCCAGTCTGGCCCTGGTGCTTTTCCTGGCTTTTGTCTATGTAATAGATCTTTCGTTCGTTCTTTCTTTTTTTCTTTTTTTCTTGATTTATTTATTTATTTGGTTTGTCAGTTTCTTACGAGATAATAGGCATAAGTAAAAACATAGTTATGAATACATGGATACATATAAGAAAAATTAAAAAACAAAAGAAACAATAGGACAGGGACGGTCGGCACATTGGTCCTGCACGTCCCCTACAGACCTCTTAGGAAAGGGGTGAGGTCAATGGTAGACAGTCTAAAGTTAAAGTTTTGGGGGTTTGGGGAAGAAACCACAGAGTCAGGTAGAGTATTCCAGACATTAACCACTGTTGCTGACGTCGTATTTCCTGCAATCAAGTTTGATGCAATTAACCTTGAATTTCTATCTATTGTTTGCTCTTGTATTGTTATGGTTGAAGCTGAAGTATTCATTTGCAGCTAGGACATTGCAATGTATGATTTTATATCCTAGACTTAGATCAGACTGAAGGCAGCGTTGTTCTAGGTTTTCTAGATCTAGAATTTCAAGTCTGGTGGCATAAGGTATTCTGCAATGAGTAGAGGAGTGGAGAACTCTTCTTGTGAAATATTACTGGACTTTCTCAACTGTGTTAATATCAGATATGTAATGTGGGTTCCAGACTGATGAACTGTATTCAAGTATTGGTCTAGCAAATGTTTTGTATGTTCTAGTTAGTAGTGTAATATTACCAGAGAAAAAGCTACGTAAGATTAGGTGAACAACTCTTAATGCCTTTTTGGGCTCAAGCACTTAGATCATTAGAGATGAGAACTCCAAGATCCTTGACAGAGTTTGGATCATCAACAAGGTCTTGACTATTCAGTCTGTATTTTATTTTCTGATTTTTTTTGCCAATATGTAGGACAGAGCATTTATTTGTTGAGATTTGAAGTTGCCATTTGTTTGATCATTCTGATACATAGTCAAGATCTTTTTGGAGGGAAGCAGTATTGTCTGTGGTGTTGAGCAGCTTTACATCATCAGCTAAGAGAACGCAGTTGCTCTTCATGTGATCACAGAGGTCATTTACATAGAGTATGAAAAGAGTTGGTCTTAGAACACTGCCTTGGGGGACAACACTATTGACAGATACAGAATTTGATAGGATGCTCCCAATTGTGACCATTTGTTGTCTGTTTGACAGGAATGCTTCTATCCAGTTATGCAGGTGTCCAGAGAAACCGTAAGATTTTAGTTTTAGGAATAGTTTGTTGTGCACCACTGAATCAAAGGCTTTACAGAAGTCTATGTAGATTGTGTCTATTGCTTTGCCCTGATCAAGTTGTGTAATCCATATGTTTTTGCAGTGTAAGAGTTGCAGATTACAGGATAGTTTTTTTCTGAAACCAAATTGTTTATAAGAGAGGAGGTTGTTTTTCTTTAAGTGGAGGATGATGGATTGGTTAATAATTGATTCCATGACTTTACAGGTGACGCAGCATAAAGAGATTGGTCTGTAATTTTTAACTAGGCTGGGGTCTCCCTTTTTGAAGATGGGGAAGACTGTGGCTTGTGACCATAGTTTTGGCAAGGAGCTGGTCCTGAAAGATTTATCAAAGATTATGCTTAGAGGTTTGGCTATGGCAGTGGATAGCTTTTTAAAGAAGTAGGCACATATTCCGTCCAGTCCAATAGATAGAGATGGTTTTAGATTATGTAGTGCTTTTTCAACATTGTCTACTGTAAAATTGATATGTATTAGATCATTGTAGTTGTGTGTGGTTCGACTAGGAAATACTGGGCATGATCCATTGCTGTTTACAAATACTGAGCCAAAGAATGCGTTAGAGAGGTTGGCTTTAATAGTGTCATCGTTTCAGTCTTTACCATAAAGTCCTCCTTCAGGGGTGGGAAGGACCTTGAGTCTTTTAGTTTGTTGTTTACAACATTGTAGAAAGCGCGGGTGGAATTGGTGCGTAGAAGATTTTCCTCTTGTTTAATGTGATAATTGGTGCATTCAGTCTTTATCTGGTGGCATAAATTTTTGAAGTTGGCAACGTGACCAGATTTGTTTTTCTGCCAGAGTGATCTCTTTTTGGATTGAAGCTTCCTTATTGTTTTGGGTAATCTGTTTTTTTCTGGTTTTGGGAGTTGTTATTGGTACATATAGTTCGATGACTCTTTTGATTTCAAGTAAAAATATGTTGTAATGTTCTTCAACAGTACTGCATCCAGTGAATAGAGATTGTCAATCAAGGGATGAGAGAGATCTTTGTTTATGAGATCACCCATCAAAGTCAATCATGTTGTGGTCACTGCTGGAAAAGGGTTCTTTAATTTGTATTCCATAAATTGAATTCAAACTATTGCAGAAGATGAGATCGAGGCAGTTTTTAAGTCTAATGTTACTAGTTGTTCTAGTCCCAGATTTGTTACTGCATTGTAGAAGGTTGCATGTTTGAGCTCAGTTGTACATTCGTTAAGGGTCCAGTTAATATGAGGTAGATTGAAGTCACCAAGAAAGATAAAAGCGTGTGGGCAGGATGCTGCCCATGCTAGTAGTGTATTTAGCTTGTTTGCATGTTCAATGTCATAATCAGGTGCTCTGCAACATAGTAAGAACTGAAATGTGATATTTAAGGACAGTTCCCAGATGATGGTCTCAGGAATAGCAAGCTCCTGAGTAACTTGGATGTTTTTTAGATGTGGAGACTTTTTATAGAAGATAGCAACACCACCTCTTCTACGGATTTCACGATCTGATCGGTATATATGATAGTCTCTTACTGTGGTAATGGAGTCAGGGAGAGATGCATTGAGCCATGTTTCACAGAAAAATATAATGTCAAATTTAGCTGTATTTAGTAAGAGGAGAAATTCAGGTATTTTATTTACAAGGCTTCTTGCATTGAGTAGCTTGCATTTAAGGCCAGTTGTGGATTGAATAGAGATAGTTAGGGGTGTGCGTGCCTAGTTTGGGCCTAGTCAACATCAACCTAGTTTCATGTTGGATGGGATGGGGTGGGGTTGGATGCGGAGTTGTGGGTTGTGTGACTTTCTTTTGATGCAATCAGCTCTGTCGTCTCTAGGTTCTTTTCTCCATTGTCTAGATGAGTTTTGAGTTCTGCGCAGAGTTCAAGGGAGCGGATTCTTTGCAGTATGGATAAGTCTGGTCTTCAGTGAAGTTTTTAATGGGTGTGATTGGATTTTGCAATGGCATTTATTGTATGAATGAATATACGTTTGGTGGATTCATTTTTACACCAGAGGTTGTGAACCCAATGGATTGGGGCCAGTTGTAGGAGGTTGGCTGTTGTTGGTGTGTTTGAGATGTGGGTTGTGGAGATAGGTTGCTGTAGTTTCTTTTCAAACTTGCAGTAAAACACATTCAAGTCATCTGCTAGTTGTTGATTTCCTTCTGCCTGGGAAGGAGGTTTGCTGAAGCCAGTGATGTTTTTAAGAGTTTTTCACATGTTTGCTGGTTCATTTGTTGAGCACTGATTCCTTGACAGAGCAGCTTCTTTTTGCTGCTCTGATCTCTCTTGCTAATATGTTTCTGGCCTGATAGTATAGCATTCTGTCACCTTTTCTGTAGGCTTCCTCTTTGGAATGACGTTGCTGCTTAGGTTTAACTGTGAGCCAAGGTTTATTGTTACTATATATTTATTTGCAGGTTCCTTGTTGGTACACAAAAGTCTCTGCAAAAGCTGACATATGATGTTACAATATCTGTGAGCTGGTCTAGGTCTGCAGAGGTATCTTCAAAAACATTCCAATCAGTGCAATCAAGGCAAGCCTAGAGCTTCAGCTTTGCCTCATCAATCCAAGTCCTCACTGATTTAATTGTTGGTTTCATGGTTTTAAAGCCCATGTCCCACTGCACCAACGGATGCAAAGAGGATGTAAAACGGACAAAAAAGCTTGCCATCCGTTTGAAAACACGATGCATCCGTTGTGTACTCACTGTGTACGTGTTTCATACGCTCTATCCGTCAAACTTCCGTCTACTGCTATTCCATCCGCTCAAAAAGTTTTGAGCTGCACAAAACTTTTTGAGCGGATGAACTTTCCGCTGCGTACGATGTACATCCGTGACACATACGGGCAACAAGCGTTCTACGTCCGTTGTCATTCGTTACACGTCCGCTGTATCCTCTCGGCATCCTCTGGACATCCCCTCAACTCACATCCGCTGCAGCTGAAAAGCGGAAAGAGGGAGGAAGTGAAAGGTACACAGAACATCCACACATCGTTAGTAGCACGGAAATAGAAAGGATGTAAGCAGATGCATCTTGTATATAAAGCATTAAAACGGACAAAACATTTGTATATGGGACGTATCTCAGATATTTAGGATGTCTGGAGTATGCCTAGAGTATGTAGAAGGACACCTAGGGGAAAACCGACATTTCCAATAAAAATGGGGAGGAAATTACCTGGATCTCACTATCAGTCCAGCAGCCCTGGTGTACACGCCTCTTCACCCTTGCTCTTGCTCTTCCACATCATCCATTGATCTCCACCATGGATCGTAACACAGTCCTTATGGTAGCCGCCATCATTCAACACCAGAACCAAGCCCTCTTCAGTCTGTTTCATCTTTTCTACGCAAGGAGAAGAAGGAGACGTCTAAGAGCTGTGTGGGTCCGATGATGGATCGGGAGAAGAGTGGAATTTGGACTCTATGACAAGCTGATGGTGGAGCTGAGGAATGAAGACCCTCGTGCATTCCAGCACTTCATGAGGATGCCACCAGCCATGTTTGACGAAATTGTGGAGTGTCTGAGACCCAGGTTGACCAAGCCGAGCACCAACTTCCGTCCCAGCCTGGACCCTGGACCGAAGGTGACACTGACTCTGCATCACCTGGCCTCTGGAACCACATAGAAAAACATGCAGTATGCGTGGAGGGTGCCACACAACACCATCAGCAAAGTGGTCAGAGAAGTGGTGCAGGCCATCATCAAAGAATACGTGGAGGAGCTCCTCCAGTGTCCCACCACTGAAGAAGGCTGGAGGAAAGTTGCAGAACAGTGGTATCAGAGGTGGAACTTTCCCCACACCGTTGGAGCCATAGATGGGAAGCATGTGGCCTGCAAAGCTCCAGCCAACTCAGGGTCCTCTTATCACAACTACAAGGGCTTCTTCAGTATCATCCTCTTTGCCATGGTTGATGCTGACTACAAGTTCATGTACCTCGATGCTTCAGGCAATGGGTCTGCTTCAGATAGCCAGGTATACAACGACAGTGACCTCAAGGATGGGCTGGAATGCAACCTCATCATGGGTTTTCCAAATCCAGACCCCCTACCCAATTACACACAAGATGTGCCCTATTTCAGCGTGGGGGATGACGCCTTCTCCCTCAGAACCTACCTCATGAAGCCCTACAGTTCTAGATACCTCACCTGTAAAGAGAGGATCTTCAACTACAGGCTATCCAGGGCAAGGCGGGTGGTGGAGAATGCCTTTGGCATCCTGCCCAACAGGTTCCGGGAACTTCTCACCACCATGCAGCATCGCCCAGAGACTGTGAGGAGGATCGTGGAAGCCTGCTGCATCCTGCACGATCTCATGCGCACCCGCTACCCAGTGTTGCAGAACATGCTCGTGGACCTCCAAAAAGGCAATGGGGACATGGAGCCTGGTGAATGGAGGCAAGGGCGAAACCTGATCGACACTGTGGATGTGCAAGGCCCCAACAGAGCTTCACGTGAAGGAAAGAAGCAGCGCAACCTCCTGAAACACTGGTGCAACTCCCCAGCTGGAGCAGTGGAGTGGCAAGACAGGATGGCAGATGCTTTATGGATGCTTTTTTTTTTTTAATGTTATTAATTTTCTACAAACAGACAAACGTACAAAACATTAAAAACATCTACTCTCATATATACTTCCGGTGTATCGGTTGGTTCATCAGTTTTGTGCATTCATTTTATAGTGTCAATTACAGTTATATTGCATAACCACTCATATTGTCAATCCATATTCTAATATTACTAAAAAAAAAGAAAAAAAATCTTTTTCTGACTATACTTTTAATCATTCATGCTTTGTGAGATAACAATACTTCAAACAGTTTATTCTATAACTTATCATATAATCATAACAAATCAATCCTAAAAACCCTTCATATATATAATACTAATGCTCTATTATTGTATTTTATCATCTAACCATTGATAAAAAAAACCCCAAATTGCATAAAATTGTTTATCTTCTTGTTCTCTAATTTCAAATGTCAATCTACTCATCTCAGCACATTCCAATATTTTCTTAATAATTTCTTCCTGCAATGGTATTTTCTCATTCTTCCAGTTTTTAGCAAATACAATCCTAGCCGCTGTTAATACATTTAAAATCAAATATTTCAAGTCTTTATTATATATATCAGGTAAAATTCCCAATAAAAAGATCTCTGGTTTCAAGTCTATGTGTTTCTTTGTCATTTTTTCCAACCACATGTGAATTTTAGTCCAATATTTTCTGGCATTCTCACAAGTCCACCACATATGATAATATGGGCCAGGTATCTGATGACATTTCCAACATTTTTCAGATTTGTTCTTGAACATTCTTGCTATTCTTGTCGGGGGAAGGTGCCACCTGTAAAACATCTTATACAAGTTTTCTTTATATGCTATTGACATTGTCATTTTATAGTTTTGAGACCACAATTTTTGCAATTGCTCTAAATTAATCCCATATCCAAAATTCTTCCCCCAAGCAATCATAGTTTCTTTAACTTGTTCTTCCTCTAGCTTAATTCCCAATAAATAACCATATAACTTTTTAATCACTTTCTCATCAGTACCCATCAATATCTTATCTAAATCAGTCTGTTTATCATAAAATCCTTCCGTTTTAAAATCTTCAAGATATCTTGAGTGTATTTGCGCATATGAAAACCAATTCATCCTTATACCTTGTTCCTCTAAATTTTGGATCGTTTTAAGTCCACCCTATTCATCCAACAGTTCCCCATATCTAACTGTTTGTTCCTTTTTATAGATCATAGGATAGGAAAATGCTTCAATAGTCGATAACCAAACTGGAATTTTCAAGTAACATTGTTTTTTTATCTTCTCCCAATTTAACCACAAAGACCCCTGTGTTTTAGTTCCCTTGTACCATAAAAAAGCATGCCAGCCCAACAGTAAATCATGTCCTTCTAATGTCAACAATCTATGTTTTCTTAATGTTATCCATTCTTTGACCCACATCAAACTTGCAGCTTGATAATACAATTCCCAATTAGGCAGGCCAAAACCTCCTCTATTTCTAGCATCTTGCAAAAGTTTTAACTTTATTCTCGCTTTTTTACCTTGCCATATAAACTTCAACATAGTTTTATTTAAATCTTCAAAATAGTCTTTTCCAAGTCTAATTGGTATTGTTTGAAAGAGAAATAAAATTCTAGGTAAAATATTCATCTTAATTGTTGAAATTCTCCCTATTAATGACAATTGTAAATTTTCCCATTTCTTCAAATCTGTAATTATCTGTTGTTTAAGTTTAATATAATTATTCTCTTTTAATGTGCTACATCTTGCTGTCAAATATATCCCCAGATACTTAACCTTGTTTGTAATTTGAATTTTCAAAAGATCTGTCAGTTCTTCTCTTTGTCTCAATAACATGTTTTTTGTCAAAATCTTTGTTTTATCTTTATTTATTTTCAAGCCAGCCATCTCACCATATGTCTCTATCTTTTCCAATAACTTTGGAGCGGTTTATAACGGGTCTTCCAGAATAAAAGCTAAATCGTCAGCAAAAGCTTGTAGTTTAAATTCTTCCTTTTTAATTTTCATTCCTTTTATATTTTTGTCATCTCTAATATTTCTATTCAACACTTCCAAAGTTAATACGAATAACAAAGGATATAGGGGACATCCTTGTCTTGTACCTCTTCTTATATTAATAAGATCTGTAAATTCTCCCTCCATCATTACCTTTGCTGTCTGTTTATTATATATGGCTTCTATTGCTTGAATAAATTTTCTGGCAAAGCCCATCTGTTCCAATAGTAATAACATAAATCTCCAGTTCACGTTGTCAAATGCCTTTTGAGCATCTAGGAATATCAAAGCCATTTGTTTTTCAGGATGAGCCTCATAATATTCCAAGGTATCCAAAATTACTCTCATATTGTCTCTAATTTGTCTCTTTGGCAGAAATCCATTTTGATCTGGATGAATAAAATTATTTAAATATTTTTTCAGTCTTTCTGCTAAGATTGAAGCAAAGATTTTATAATCTGCATTCAATAAGGAAATAGGTCTATAGTTCTTAATTTGCAACGGGTCAGCCTCTTCCTTTAAAATAAGTGTAATATAAGCCTCTGACCATGTTTTGGGTGTCATCTTTTTTAACATAACTTCCTTCATAATTTCTAACAATGGAGTGTTCAATGATTCTTGAAATTTTTTATAGAATTCTGCCGGAAGCCCATCTGGACCTGGTGCTTTCCCATTATTTTGTCTTTTAAATGCTTCATTTAATTCCATCATTGTTATATTGCTTTCTAACATTTCTTCAGTCTCTTTAGGTATCTTCGGTAAGTTAACAATCTATAAATACTGTTTAATTTTTCCCTCATCAATATTCTCTTGTTTATATAGTTGTCCATAATAATCTCGAATAATTTCCTTTTTCTCCTTATTACCACAACAAACTTGACCTTGATCATCTATTAGTTTCAATATTTTTCTTGATTCCTTCTCCTTTCTCAGTTTATATGCTAGCCATCTACCTGGTTTATTTGCATCTTCAAAATAATTCTGTTTAGAATTTCTAATTTTCTGTGCCAGTTCTTCTTTCTCTATTAATTCCATTTTATGCTTAATTACATCCAGTTTCAATTTAATATCTTTTTTCTGTGGTATTTTCTGTAATTCTTTTTCAAGACTTTTATATTCATCTTCCAAGGCCTTGGAGGTTTGTCTTTTCCTAATATTCTTTTTTCTTGTATAGTCTATTATCAAACCTCTTACATATGCCTTCATTGTATCCCAAACATTCTGTATTGAAGTATCTTCTTTTTTATTTTCTTTAAAAAAAAAAACCAATTCCTTCTCCATCCATTGTATAAAGTCTTTCTCCTTTAAAATAGTATTGTTTAATGTCCATCTCGATCTTTTTTTTTGTCCCTTCCATTTAATTGTCATTGGACTATGATCTGCCCAAGTACTTATTTCAATATTTGATTCTTGAATAGTAGATATTAATTATGTTGAGATCCAAATCATATCTAATCTGGACCATGATAAATGTCTATTAGAGTAAAAAGTATATTGTTTAGTTTTAACATTTCTTTCCCTCCAAATATCTTTTAAGGTTAATTCATCTGTCATTTTAAAAAAAGATTTAGGGAGAACCTTTCTATTTTGTTTTGTTGTTGTTGTTATATAGTCCAATTTATTGTCCACAATTCCATTAAAGTCTCCCATCATAATTATGTTAACATAGTCCAGTCTAATTATTTCCATATGTAGTTTTTTATAAAACTCTTCTTGTTTATCATTTGGAGCATAAATTGCAATCAAGAGTATTTTTTTATTATTATCCATTATTTCCACCATTAATACTCTTCCATCTTCATCCTTGTAGATCAGTTTTGCTGGAATATCTTCTTTAATGTAGATAACCACTCCTCTTTTCTTACATTGAATCAAAGAAGTAAATATTTTCCCTAATTTTGGCTGTACTAACAAATGCTCATGTTGCTTTTTAATATGAACTTCTTGTAAGCAAATTATATCAAATTTTAATTTCTCTAATTTGTGAAAGGTTTTCCTTCTTTTAACAGCTGAGTTAAGTCCATTTATATTCATTGTAATCAGTTTTTTTTCTTCCATGATTATGCTTTATATTTAGGTCTAACAGCTCTCGTAGCTCTCACTTTACGTTGTTCTTTACTGTCTACCTGTCCACCTACAACTCCTTTCTCTTTTTCAATCTCCAGTTGTTCCTCCAGAAGCTCAATTAATGAGATCTCTTTCTCTGCCTCCTCTTTTTTTCTTCCAAAAAATTCTGCATAAAAAAGTTCTGCTTTTTCAATCGAGTCAATTCTATGTCTCTGCTCTTGCCACGTAAAAATTAGTCCTTCTGGTATCAGCCATCTGTAGTTCACTTCATTTTCCAGTAGCATTTTGGTCAAAAATCGATATTCTCTTCTCATCTCTCTCACTCTTCTAGGTATTTGTTTTAAAACTACAATCTCTTTGCTTTTATATTTCAATGCTTTTTCTCTTGCCACTTGTAATATTTGTGTTCTGATGGATTTTTTAATAAATCTAATATGTACTTCCTTTGGTAGTTTATTTCTCATCGCATATCTTGTATAAACTCGGTATATCTCATCTACTCCGTCCATCATTTTTTCCTCAGTAATTTCCAGAAGATCTGCCAATATTTCTATCATTATCACAGCCAAGTTTTCTCCTTTTTCCTCTTCTATATTTTGAAATCTAAGATAAAATTCTGATCTTTCCATCTCCCACCTCAACATCCCATTTTTTTCTTGTTCTATCACTGTTAATCTAGTGTCAATATTTCCAATCTTCTCCTCTCTTTGTTTTCCTTCTTCCTCAATTTTTTCTCTATTTTTTTTGTCCATGGTATCTATTTTTATCTTAATATCTTGAATTCCTTGCATAATCATCTGTAAATTTACTTTTTCTTGTTCCTTATCTTGCTTCAACATTGTCTGAATTAAAAGTTGTCCTTCAAGTGGTGGGGAAGCAGAGGTAGAAGCAAAAACGCCGAATGATTTTGGCTTCCTGCTCATTTTAATATTTCCAAGGCTTCAAGCTCTCTTTGACTTTAAATCCAGCTGGTATAGTAACCAAATATAGTCCAAAAAAATCAAAAAGAAAAAAAAAATCCAATAGTAAAAAGCCCAAAACCAAAAAAGAAAAAAGGAAAAAGGAAAAAGAAAGGTCTTCAGGTTCTTCTAGACCCTAATCCAATTAAAATAAATGGAAGAAGCAAAGAAGCAAGAGAAAAAAAAAAGAAAGAGAAGAAAAAAGAAAGAACTCTGAGGCTTTCCCTTTAAAATAAAAAGCAAAAATACTAGAGTTAAAATTTACCAAAAAGGCTGGCGAGTAGGAGTTTCAAAGGTATATATATATATATATATATATATGCACTGTACACTGCACTTTATTTCTTTATCCAAGGCTCTTATTATGACTGTCTTCTCCAGCAACTTCAAAGCCAAGCCTCAAATGTTGAGATATTGATAAGAGTCCAAGAGAGCACCTGTAATAATATTTTACTGTATTCTCCCTCTATCTTATCACATTAAAATGTCCTTGAAAAGAAGTGCTTTTCTCCCCAATTCAAATAAAATATTTTCAAGCCTCTAGTTGGCAGTGTTGCAGCATCTCTTAAAACTCTTTCCCCCCCCAGCCAAAAGAAAAAATATTTATAAAAAACTCAAACAAAAAGAAAAAAAAAGATAGCCAAAGGGAGCCTCTATCCTAAAAAGAAAGTTAAAAAAAATAAAAAATAAAAATCAAGTGAAGAATAAAAATATATATAAGAGAAAATTCAATCCGGTTACCTACAAAGTCACATTAAAGTCCTCAAAGAAAATAAGAAAAAAATCCAAGTCTCAATTTGACATCACTTAAACGCCGCTCAACCAAGGTTCAGTCAAACAAAAATAAAGTCACAGATTTCTTCTTTGTTCAGGATGTCCTTTCAAGTCTTAATCAATTTATAATGCAAAAGAATTTCTCACCCAACCGATACACGCTCATTTAAATCCCTTTCTTTCCGGAGCTGTCCCGACTTCAGCAGCTTTGAAGGCTGCCTTTCCGCTTCCAGCAAAAGGGCTTCTCCCGGATCAAACCAGAGATTTTGCGATATCTCTGGGATCCTGGGACTGTGCCCTTCACAATCCCCGTCTCTACGGGACGGTTTAGGTCCGTTAGAACCGACCAG
>BLBF01015609.1:0-10561 GCA_015471245.1 Laticauda colubrina
TCTTAGTGCTTATGCAGATGCAAGTTTTGCAACTGATATAAACACTAGAAAATCAACATCTGGTATGGCTATATTATTTGGTAAGACACTGATAGGATGGAGGTCAATCAGACAACAGCATATTAGCTTATCTACAATGGAAGCTGAATTTTCATGTCTGTCATTATTATGCACTGATTTGATTTTTTACAAACAGTTGTTGTTGGACATGGGAATAACAATAAAAGATTCCGTTATGGTATATGAAGATAACCAATCAGCTATAAAGTTAGCTACTAGTATTGCTGTAAAAACTAGATCAAAACATACTGACCTAAGATATTTGAATGTAAGAGAAGCAGTGAAGAATGAACTGATAAGATTGGAATACTGCATGTCAGAGGAAAACATAGCAGACCAATTTACAAAGGCTCAAGGAGCAACTAAGTTTAAAGAAAGTTGCAAAAAATATAATTTAAAGTTGTAAATGTTTCATAGTTATTATTGTAACCTAAATGGGGAGAATGTTAGGGATAACATTGTTCACCCTAACTGGTTTAGGTGAAATACTAAACTATGAATCATAGTTAGTGTATGCAGCTTTAAATGTAAGATAGCAACTGTGGGTGTGGTTATGAAAACCATATAAAAGTAGCAAGGCTACAGCTTGCTCGCTCTCTCTCTCTCTGGCTTTGATGATCCCTGATTACTGCTTGGAAGCAAGACTGCATTGCTCGAACGGGAGAGACAACGGACTGATTTATGAGAACTGATAATAGGATATTCTACATGGACTTTGCTAACTGAATATCCCTGAATGGACTGACTACATGGTAAATGAATATAGGACTGTTTTTGACTATGCTATAAACTTATACTGGAATAAAACATATTCTTGATAGCACAAGCGTATCTGTTATTTTTACTGTATGTTAATAAACATACAAGCTTAGCTCACTCATTTATCTGTGTGCCTATCTGACTAACGCTGCACATTCTGTTTAGCTTGTCTACCTAACCCTGGTTGGGGAACCCAGGCTTAACACACCAGCAGAAGCACCACCGCCAGGAGCATCTTCTGCAGAAGCTCTAGCACCAGAAGAGCGAGCCCGAGCAGCAGAAGCCCCAGCAGAAGCAGAGTCAGGGACAGGGGGCGGGAGGGTGGCCCTGTCCCTCTTGCCAGGGATGGCGGCAGGTTGCTGTGGCTTTTGCTTCTTCCCCATGGTTGTGGGGTTGCTGGCTGGCAGGGAGGCTGGCAGGGAGGCTGGCAGGCACCAAGGCTGGCAGGAAGCCTGGCACCAAGGCTGACAGGAAGCCTGGCAGGCAGCCAGGCATGAAGGCTTGCAGGCAGGCAGGCACCAAACCTGGCAGGAAGCCTGGAAGGAAGCCTGGAAGGCAGGCAGGCAGGCACCAAGGCTGGCAGGCAGACTGGCTGGCAGGGAGGCTGGAAGGCAGGCTGCCTGCAAGGCTGGCAGGCAGGCAGAGAGCAAGGCTGGCAGGGAGGCTGGCCAGGAGGCTGGGAGGCAGGCTGGCAGGAAGGCTTGCAGCAAGGCTGGCAGGAAGGCTTGCAGCAAGGCTGGCAGCAAGTCTTGCAGGGAGGCATGCAGGCAGGGCAGGCAAGGACTTGATGTATCCAGCAGCAGGTCTTTCCTCTGAATGCTGGCCACGTGCGAGCTGCTTCCCTTTATATCCGCGGGTCTGATGCAATAAATCCCCCCCGCATGCGCAATTAACACAAGGCATCCGCTAGGCTTCCGCTCTGCATCCGCTTCATCCGCTCTGCATCCGCTGTGCATCTGCTGTATCCGTTCTGCGTCTGCTTTGCTGAGGTCCCCCGGAAGCCTCGCGGATGTGCCATCCGCTCCCATCCACTTCCATCCACTGGGCTTCCGTTCCGCATCCGCTTTCCATCTGCCCTGCGTCCTCCCCGCGTCCATTCCTTTCTGTGTTATCCGCTCCAGTTATGCAAATTTTTGCCCCTTTTGAGAGCAGATAACAACGGATGGAACATTTTGCTCGTCCGTTGTGTCCTTTTTACAATCGTTTTGCATCTGTTGGGTAGTGTGACAGGGCCTTAAGGCAACATGTCTTGTTCATCATTAGCCCCAGTTTCTATTGTTCTCCTTTACAGACTCTCAGCCAAATGAATATCCTTTAATACTGGCCTCAATGCAGCACATTAAAAAAAAACAAATGCATATAAATAAATTATACACATTTATATTGGAAACAGCCAATTTGTAGTTGTGGTTTTGGTCATGGTGTTGGCCTAGAAACCAGGTGAGTATGAGTTCTCATTCCACCCTTAGACATGAAAAACTGCCTGGATAAGTGAGCCAGACATTCTTTCTCAGTCCAACTCATCTTCAAGGGTTGTGTGATGATCCAGGGCATGGCAAAAGGGCAATACAGTCAGATAATCAGAAGGAGACCCTTTATTAGCTCCAACTTTGCCCCCAATATCCTGGTTACCTTTTGGCTGGAGAAAATTTCTCCCAGGAACAGCCTTTGGCTGCAGAGAATCGAGTCCAAAACGTGGTCAACAAAAACTGTAAATATAAGTCCAATCAAGGCAAGACGAGGTAATTAGTCCAACAAGGTAGGAGCAGGAATTCCAGACATGAAGGCACAGCAATAACTCAACATGGTTGGGAAGACGCCAGGAACACAGATAAGCAAAGTCAACACAATATAAACTCATGTTTGTTTTCTGCTGCTGCCGCACTCAGCATGCATTTCTTTTAAACTCTCTTCCCAATTGTGGTTAATGAAGGGAATCAGGACCCTTTCCTTCCCCATAAGCCAAACAACCCATGTTGCTCTCTTCTCCATTCCTCTCTGCGTGCCCTAGGATGAAGATGGAGTGGGCCTAGGTCTTCCTCTGAACTCCCTTTCCCTTGTTCTACCTCTTTCCTGCTCTGCCCAGCCAGGCTTCGCCCTTCCCAAGTTTCCTCCACAGCCAACGGAGCCACACCCCCACTCCCTGTCAGCTTCCTCCTGAAGTTGTCTTCCTCCTCGGATTCAGACTCTGACAGGGGCATGACAGCTTGTTAGAGAAAATGGGAGAAGGAGTATTTGGTGTTTGCCACCCTGAGTTGAATAAGGAAAAAAACATGGGATAAAAATTTAAAAAGAAAAAAAAGTTCCTTGAAAGTCCCACATTCTATTTATTATTATTACTGTCTGTTATTAATGTAGATGATACATTTCCTTAAGGGGAGTTTACATTTCTCCAAACTTGTTACAGAAAGATCCTGCATGGCCCAACTAAATTGGTTACCTAATGAATCCTAGAAATGTATTCCTCTCTCCACAATTAAAGGGCATAAGAATCACTTGGTTGAGTTGAGTGTCTATAGAAATTGAATGAATGAATAAACACAAGAAAAGCCTTCAGCATTGTAAGTATATGTCAGTGTAAATTTTATTCAACATTGTAAACTGTCTAGACTCCACCCTGAAAGAGATTATGGGATCATTAAAAGAGGATGACTTTAAGTTGAGACTCCAATGAGATTGGATATTCCATTAAGGCACACTATTAATTAACAGAATAACAGAATTGGAAGAAAACTTGGAGGAATTCTAGTTGTGAATTCTAGAAATTTCAAAGTAATAACAACACTTATTATTACAACTTTCCTGATTTGTCTAAATTTACCCTTTATCTTGAAGGGTTGAATAGTATTTTCTGCATATTAATGATTTTGTTGATCACCACATAATCTCTTTTCTCTTACTGAAGGATGATCGCTTTTGTGAAAGAACAACATAGCGGATCCATAAGTCTTGCTGAATAAATAGAGAAGGAACAATGGGGCCAAAGGGATGGTGATAGAGGCAGTAAAAGAAAAACATGGTTGAATCTGGTGATGAAGGTCAATAAGCAGCCATTTGAGAATCCTCTGTTGACTACTGAAGCAAGCAAAGTGTTCTGACCCTGCCGGGTTCCCAAAGAGCAAACACAGATGAACTCAGTAACTAAAACTTTAATCTACAAATAAACCTCTTTGTAGATAACAGATGGCTTGCAGCCAATTAGTCCAACTCGAAAAACGTTGGCAGAAATCTTCAAACAAACCAGAGCCTTTAATCACAAAGCTGAGTCCTTTGAACGTTTTTGCCTTTTGCAAAGACAAAAATTGTTTGAAACGAGGCTTATATTCCCTGGAGGGAAGGGCCATTAATTAGCAGTGGTTTAGAAATAAAAAGAAAATAAAATGTTCTTCTATGCATCATCCTGCACTCACTCGAATTTAGCACAGGTTCCTTGGGAACCTCCTCCTCATTGCTGCCAGCTAACCACAACACAAAGAGAATGTTGCAGAGGTGGTATTCAACAGGTTCTGACCAGTTCTGGAGAACCGGTAGTAGAAATTATGAGTAGTTAGGAGAACCAGCAAATACCACCTATGACTGGAGATTTTACAATATCCTTCCCTTGCCTTGCCCACCAAGCCACACCCACGGAACCAGTAGTAAAAAAAATTGAATCCCACTCCTGGAATGTTGGAATTCATTTCTAGACAGATAAAAACTCTGGAGAACTACTGAAGCTTCTCCATTGTAGGTACAAAGATTCAGAGAAAAATCATGAGAAAAAATATCAGAAAATCTCTGTGAAAATACATTGGTTCTAAACTGTGTTCTCAATTGTGTACCAAAGGAGATTTTCAGGAGGCAGTTGGACTTTCTTGTTTTGAAGACATTTCACTTCTTGTCCAAGAAGCTTCTTCAGCTCTCAGATAACAGATAATCAGAGTTGGAAGGGACCTTGTAGGTCATCTAGTCCAACCCCCCATCCAAACGGGAGACCGTACCATTTCTGACAAATGGCAGTCCACTGTCTTCTTGAAAGTCTCAACTGATTGTGCTCCCACAACTTCTGAGGGAAAGCTGTTCCACTGGTTGATTGTTCTCACTGTCAGAAAGTTTCTCCTTATTTCCAGATTAAATCTCTCCTTGTTCAGTTTCCATCCATTATTCCTTGTCTGGCCTACAGGCACTTTAGAAAATAGATTGACCCCTTCCTCCCTGTGGCAGCCCCTCAAGTATTCGAAGATCGCTATCATGTCTCCCCTGGTCCTTCTCTTTACTAGACTAAACATGCCCAGTTCTTGTAATGTTCTTCATATGTTTTAGTCTCCAGTTTCCTAATCAGCTCTAACAGGATAGTGGGAAATGGAAGGATTTATATTCCTTGCAGACAGCTGGTTATTTGCATCCTTTTAGAGGGTCGTGGAAGCACTTCGAGGTAAATCCTCCCATTCCCCACTATCCCATCAGAGCTGAAGAAGCTTCTTGGATGAGAAATGGAACATCTTTGAAACAAGAAACAAGAAAGTCCAGTTACGTCCTGAAAAAGCATATTTGGGACAAATTGACCTTGGTGACTGAGAATTTCTACAGACACTAAATAGTGTAGGTACTGCAATGTTTATAGCTCTACTCTGTTCATTTGGATAAGTCTTGCAAAAGAACATTCTGCAAAACTCTTGCTTGGAAAAGAATCACATTCAGTTTTAGACATCTGCCAAAGATGCTAACGGGGACAGATTAATAATAGTGTAACAGCTACCATTTATCCCACCATGCTTCCACAGGGAGCAACATATCTGAATTGTTCCCAGCAGATGTTGACTTCCCTTTTTTATATAATTACTACATCAAACAACTCCAAGCCTCTTCTATTCTGAATGGGAATGGATTTGTATCCAGGATCATATCTATTTCTCTGAGATTGTAGTAATCACAACAGGGAGTAAATAAGTAAGGATGAGAACAAGGAAGAATCGATTTTTTAAAAAATTTGGAAATGTAAAAACACTAGTAAAGAGGAGGATGGCAAGGAAAATAATGTACTATGGTGACAATTTTTGGAATTGAAACTAGTTGACCTAGCATAATGCTAAATGTTTGTTTGGATGAATGAGATGGTATTGTTAAGAAATAGAAGATTAGTAGATTTAGGAGTTTTCAACATGAGCTTTGGATAGTATGATAACATTAAAGTAAAAGCAGATTTTAAAAATCATAATGTCGGGGGGTATTCTTACTTTATAGAATAAATATACATTTAGATTCTTTCTAAAAACATCCTTTGTAGCCTTCAGCCAAAGAAGCATTTCTTAGATGAGAAATTATAAATGGTTGACTTATTATAATGTATTAGAATTTTCTCAAGAATATTTGAAAATGAAATTTAGAGAATACTTAAAAACAGAAAGATACTTTTGGCAATAGTTTTCTGATGTGCCATTAAGAGAAAGGTTTGAAGTGGATAAAAGATTTAATGGTTTGGAACAAAATAATATCAAGTTTGAAAATGAAGTATGTACTAATGATGAACATGTTATAACTGAAATATATAAACTCTGGCTGAGATACAAACCAGAAGAACAATTCAAAAAATGTAGGATAAAATGGACTAAAAATTTTAGCTGTAACATACAGATGAACCAATGGAATAATAAGTGGTTGAAATGATTGAAATTTACATTATGCCCTACTTTTAAAGAGAATTTTTATAAAGTGATATATTGTTAGTATTTTTCATCAAAGCTATTGCTTAGAATGTATAAATGTACTTCAAAACCTTTTTGAAAATGTGAAACACACACAGCAAAATTTTATCATGCCTGGTGTTCAAGTAAAAAAAAAATTAAAAATGGATACAAATGCATATGTTAATTCAGAAGATTTTAAAAGTAAAAATACAACTGAAACCATATATCTTTCTTTTGGAATAGATAAGCAACTAGGAAAAAAAGTCATGGAACATTGTTTTTCTATAACTGCAGCAAAATTACTATCGTATACGCTCAAAAATTGAAACGTTTTATAATACCCACAAAGGAATGATTGATGAAGATGATGGAACCTGCTGAGATAGTTTCATTAACTTCTTTTCTTAGAGAGAAAACAGTATCTTTATTTATGGATGACTGGAAATCCCTTGTAGATTCTTTACATAAAATGGCAAATACGCACTTATGATTCATAAAGCTTTTAATTCAAAATTATTTTAAAAAATGAAGTTCATAGAGAAATAAGGACAGACATGACCAGCTCTGTGTAATTTCTCTCTCTCTCTCTTTCTCCTGCTTCATTTCTGATTGTAACATTTGGGTGTTTTAAAAAGGAAATATATCCCAGAATAAATATATTATGCCTCAGTGTATTTATTTTGACTAAAAATATTCCTGGCAAACAGAAACATCCCAAAAGTTACTGGGAAAATAGTCATTCCCACCCCTTCCAATGTCACATCATCTCTCCAAGGTCAAATAACAAGAGCAACAAAATACATAAAGGTTCAATTCCCTGACAGAAAATATATTCTGCTACCTCATCTCAACTAAATATCTGTGTTGTTTCTGAATAATTTGTATGGACAAATGAAACATTCATGTGTTTTCAAGTAGAACAGATTATGGTTGCAGAACAGCATATGCAAGCTAACTCAAAAATTTAAGACATTAACTAAGCAGCTTTTTTCCTGATTATTATTAATGTAATTTATATACCATTTTCCCCTAGAAATTTGCCGAAAGCAATTCTCTGCACCATAAAAATGTGTATCAGTACACAGTCAGCCTGCTATAAACTCATTTCAAAGTAAATATATATAATGAAATAAATAAGCCTGGATGACTTCTGGTGGTGAGGTCACAGTGGAGCAGAGCAGAAGAGTGATCTCTGCAATCCTGTATCCAAATTTTCATGCTTGGAAGCTCTCAGAGGCATCTTGAGCTTGGAGAGACACATGAATTAGAAGGGGAAGCCTAGGAGCAGAATGGAGGAAAGCAATCTCCCACTGCGATGAGGGGAAGCCCTTTGAATCCACCATGAGTCCACGGGTCCAAAGCTGTGTCAGCCAGCTGTGATCAGGAAGCAGGAAAGTGGATCAACGCAAGACATCAGAAGAAGAACGGCAGGCTGAGACAGTTTTTGAGAGGTGAGAGAAGAGAGCCCTGTGAAAGACTTTGACAAGGGGAGTCTCCGGAGAGAGTGAACACAGTGGATAGTGGAGCGAAAGGGAGAGGAGGAAACAGAACAGTTTGACAACTGAGAGAGAGCACCACAGAAGAAAAGATCGAGACTGTGAATAAAAACTCAAAATTTCTACGATTTGGATTGATTTCTAGTAGAGCAGAAAGAGACATCAGAGAGAACAATTGGAACTTTAATGGAGAACTGTAATTGAACACAGAGTGGAAACATTTTGATAGAAAGCTGTGACTGTGCAGTTTGAGAGTGAAAGTGACTAAGTAGTTAAAGACGACTGAGGAAACAGGAAATGAGGGAAGTAATGTGATGGTGTGCGGAACAAAGGGAAAGAAGAAGGAAGAAAGCTGAATAATTTCTAAGTATTAAATTCAAAAGTATACACTGAAAAAAAAAATCTAAAGCAATATACATATACATATACATATATATATACATATACATATACATATACATATACATATACATATACATATACGTATATGAACTGGAATGAGTTCCTTACCTGTGAGTTGATGGATTCTGCATAGGTCTGTAATTGTTTGGCGAGAAATTTGGTTAACCAAGTTAACCAACCTACTCCAAGACCCCACATACAAACCCCTAAACACTGACCCCACCACGTACCTAGAAAAAACCACCAGATCCAAAATAAAAGCCTCCCCCATCAGCGAAGAAATCCAGCAAAGAATCATACCCAGAGAAAAATCATCCAGATGCCCTAAGCTGTATGGTCTCCCCAAGATACACAAAGAAGGAACCCCACTACGACCAATAGTCAGCTCCATAGGCTCACCTTTACAAAACTTAGCCAAATTTCTCGCCAAACAATTACAGACCTATGCAGAATCCATCAACTCACAGATAAGGAACTCATTCCAGTTCATTGAGATCATAAAGAAACAAAACTTACAACCCAGCGACCTACTAGTGAGCTTCAATGTCATATCCCTCCTCACCCAAGTGCCTATAAAAGAAGCCTTGACAGCCATCCAAAACAAATACAACCCCCCCAAGTACATCCTAGATCTTACCAACCACTGCCTATCCAATACATACTTCACCTACAATGGACAAAAATACAAACAAATAGAAGGAACACCCATGGGATCACCCCTCTCACCTGTCATTGCAAACCTCTACATGGAACACTTTGAAACACAAGCTCTCGAAAAATATGATCACCTACCCAAACTCTGGCTCAGATACGTAGATGACACCTTCATAATCTGGCCACACGGGAAAGAAAAACTGAACAACTTCCTCACACACCTCAACAGCCTACATCCCAGAATACAATTCACCATGGAAACAGAAGCCAACAATCAACTTCCCTTCCTAGATGTCTTGGTATACAAAAAATCCAATGGCTCCCTAGGACACACCATCTACCAGAAGAAAACACATACAAACCGCTATCTACATGCACTCTCACACCACCACCCAGCACAGATCAATTCCGTAGCCAAGACACTCATCTCCAGAACAAAATGCTTAGCCAATGAACAACACTTAAAAACCGAACTACACACTCTCACTAATGTACTTACAGCCAATGGATTTCCAAAAAAGAAGATTACCCACCTAATCCAAAAAGAAACCCCAACCAAAAGCCAAGACAGAGAACAAGAGAATGGCAAAGCCCTCCTCCCATATATAAAAGGCACTACAGACAAAATCAGCAAGATCCTCCAAAAACACAACATTAAAACAGCATTCTGCACAAACAGAAAAATATCCACCATCCTAAGAAACCCTAAAGACAAAATCGAGTTAGAAAACCAAGGAGTATACGAAATCCCTTGCACTGCCTGCCCCACCACATACATAGGACAAACTAACAGAAGAATTAGTGCACGCATTGAAGAACACAAAAACTCAATCAAAAAAGAAGAACTGACCTCTTCCCTGGTCCAACACCTCAAAGCCACAGGACATGAAATTGACTTTAAAAATACCAGAACTATCGCCAAAACCGAACACTTCAACAACAGAATAATCAGAGAAGCCATAGAGATAGAGAAACGCCCACACAGCATGAATAGATGGGATGATACCTCCCGCCTACCAACCATTTGGAAACCTGCCCTCATTAATAAACGAGTAACTAACATGAAGAATGACACCAGACCCACACCTGCAAGTGCCACACAAGATGCTACCACCACACTTCCACGCAGAAAAAAGACTCACACCCACACAGAAGAGGAGACACGACCACGAACCAGAAACCATACTGCAGCTGCACCACTACCCGCTTCAAACCCCTCTGACCCATACAAGAAGCAAACTGACACCCACCATGAAGATGTGGCACGACCACGAACACGAAGCCAAACAACAAGATCACAGCTCACCAGCTCAAATCCCCCAGTAACTAAGACTAACCTGAGCACAACCAAACCCCCACCTAAGCAGAAAACACCTCCAGCCAATCAGAACACAGCCAAACCCCCTACCAATCAGAACACAGCCAAACCCCCACCCAATCAAGTCACACCCCCACTAGCAGTTAAAAGGAAGAAGCAGCTGCAAGCTCACATTACTCTGAGAAGCACAGAGCTGAAGAAACAAG
>BLBF01015613.1:0-12395 GCA_015471245.1 Laticauda colubrina
GTGTGGAAAGAGTTTTAGGAAGAGTGGTAATCTTAATACTCACAAGAGGATCCACACAGGAGAGAAACCATATCAATGCATGGAGTGTGGAAAGACCTTCTGTTACAATCGTTCTTTTATAACCCATCAAATGAATCACAAAGGAGAACGACCGTATAAATGCATGGAATGTGGAAAGAGCTTTACTTGTAGCAGTCATCTTAATTCCCACAAGAGGATCCATACAGGAGAAAAACCTTATAAATGCATGGAGTGTGGAAAGAGCTTTACTCGTAGTTATGATCTTAATTCCCATAAGAGGAGGCACACAAAAGAGATGTCTTATAAATGTGTGGAATGTGGAGAAGGCTTTAGAAGGAGTTGTGATCTCACATCCCATAAAAGGATCCATATTGTTGAAAAAAAACATTTGAATACATGGAGTGGAGTTTTGTAAGGAGTAGTGCTTTTAATTGTCATCGAAGCATCAACACATGGGAGAAACCATGCCAATGGAGGAATTGTGCAAAGAGCTTCAATAGAAATCCAGCTAGTCCTTGGTGTAGGACTGCAATTGAGCCCAAAATTTCTGTTGCTAAATGAAACAGTTATTAAGTGCGTTTTGCCCTGTTTTATGACTTTTCTTGCCACATTTGTTAAGTGAATCCCTGTAGTTTTTAAGTTAGTAATACTGTTGTGAAATGAATCTGGCTTCCCCATTGGATCTGCTTGTCAGACACTCGCAAAAGGTGATCATATGATCTAGGGACACTGCAACTGTCATGAGTCTGTTGCCAAGCATCTGATATTGGATTAGTTATCCATTGGGAGGCTGCAACAGTCATAACTGAAAAATGGTCATCAGTCACATTTTTCAGTGCTTCTATAACTTTGAACAATCACTATATGAACTGTAGGAAGTTGAGGACTACCTATATTGTCTAAAACACCATGCAAGGGCCATTTGTGTAATAATCCCAAAAAATTGTAGACTTTCTTAGATATATATGCATAAATTGCCTTTCTAGTGCAAACTAGAATTGTGTGAATCCCTAATCCTGCTTCTGGTTTTTGCTGAGTTTAAATAGACAAAGGACTTTTCTACATGTAGAAATATTCCTGATTGTTTTTCATTATATTGTTTCAAATATTCCAAAATACCAAACACAATTATCACACTGTTGTTCAGTTATGTCTTAGGTTAAAAAGAAAAAAAATACAACTTTGTTAGAGGTTATCTGATACCTCTTGATGTTGCCTGAATGTTTCTGTTCTGTTATTGGGACAAGTATCTGGGCTTTTCCCTTTCTCTGGCTGTTCTACTTTTTCCATCTCTGCTAGTCTGAGGAAGACCCCGGTGAGATTTCTGATTGCCATATCCAGAATGTTGGAGGCCACCAATTTCTCATGGGTTCTTTTTAAACCAGGAGTCCCCAACTCAAAGGCTGTGGTCTGTTTGGAACCAGGCCGTGCAAGCAGTGGGTGAGCATATATGTCAGGCGGAGCTCCATTCAAAATCCAGGAAAGAAATACTTAGACTCTTTAGTTTAGAGAAAAGACATCTTTTACTGAAAGTGAAGTGGTAGCAACCAAAGAATTCTGAATCTGAGAAATTAGGCATGTAATTCACATATACAAAGTGATGGAAGTGTTCCCACCCCCAATAGTTCATATGACATTTCCAATTAGAAGTTGTGAATATGATCATGTGGGCATCTTCAGGTGATGATGAGGCCTCTGTCCCTTGACCTTGGCATATTTTGATAACGGGTTGCAGTTGCGCAGAGAAAAGAAAGCTAAGCAAGAAATAGAAACCTAACTCTATTGTATGCTTCCGCCCCCCCATTTACACAACAGAAGAATTTAACACCTCCAGCTCACTTCCCAGACTTTCCCTTCCTCCCCCCGTTACTTATGGCAGACAAAAGATGCAAAGCAATAGTAGAAGATCTTGAAGGCTGACATTCGGCCCTCCTAGAAAAAGGAAAACCATCAGTCCTAGAGGAGAGAGAGGAGAAAATATAAAGACAATTATTAATCATTCAGCAATTACAAAACAATACACTCCTAAGGCTTATCAGGATACTTGGAATGAAATGCTTTGATCAACTTAGGGGCTTTAACGTCGGTTTCGTTAACCCATTCGGCTTGCGAAGAAGGGAAATGTTTCCCGGCTACAAGATGCTGGAGTCGACCCTTCCATTTGCGAGAGTCCAGAATTTCTTTAACTTCAAAATGCTGTTCACCTTCAATCAGTATTGGTATGGGAGGGTCAGCTTGGATGGGTCTTAGATCAGAAGTACGTTCAGGTTTTAGCAAACTAACGGAATACTGGATGAATTCGTCGAAGAGTTTTGGGTAAGTTCAGCTGGACTGTTACAGGATTTATAATCCGTTCAATCGTGAAAGGACCAACATACTTAGGACCAAGCTTCTTTGACTTTTGAGTGGTCTGCAGGTATCTGGTGGACAGGAAAACCTTGTCGCCCACTTTATATTCTTTCTGTGGGGATCTTTTCTTGTCTGCAAATTTCTTATGAGCTTGATGGGCCTCATCTAATGCTTTGCGTGTCACTGGCCAGTTAAGTTGGAGTTGAATTATCCATTCATCCAACGAATGGGTGTTAGGTTTTTCACGAGGAAGTTCAGGTATGGGAACGAAATCTTGTCCCGAAGCCACTTTAAATGGAGTAAATCCAGTACTACTGTGTACGGAGTTGTTATATGCCACTTCGGCAAACGGTAGTAATTCGGACCAGTTATCTTGTTGATAATTTATGTAACATCTGAGATATTGTTCTAACACTGTGTTAGTCCTCTCAAAGGCCCCATTAGTTTGGGGGTGGTGGGCGGAGCTTAACCCCTGGGCGGAACTCTTCAGGAACTCTTTTCAAAAATTTGAGATAAACTGGACCCCTCTGTCAGAGATTATGCGTTCCGGAACGCCATGTAACCTATAGATATGTGAAATAAACAGTTTAGCCAGCATCTTAGCAGAGGGAATCTTGGAACAAGGTATGCAATGTACTTGTTTGGAAAACAAATCAGTCACTACCCAGATGACCGTGTTTCCACCACTTTCGGGTAATTCTACTACAAAGTCCATCAAGATTTCTTTCCAGGGAGTCGTTGGTCTAGCTACATTTTGTAACAATCCTACTGGCTTACAGGAGGTCTCTTTGCCGAAGCAAAAATTGGACAGCTAGCTACATAAGCTTCAATGTCCTTCTTTAAAGTAGGCCACCAGAATTGCCGCTTAACCAGATGTAAGGTCTTCACAAATCCGAAGTGGCCAGCTGCTTTAGAATCATGAGCCTGTTGTAGTATTTGGCCTCTCAGCACCTGTGGCACATACAACTTGGCCCCCACCCAAGCCAAGCCATCTCTAATTGTATAGTCACTTGAATGAGCCAGGAACCATTCGTCCAGTTTTAAAGCTTCTTTTAATTGTTTGGTTAGGTCATTCGATAAAACCACTTCTTGGTTCTTCCTTTGGGCTCTGGTGATCACTGGGGCGGCTAGATGTTTGGCTGAGACAATTGGGCTTATCACCTCCAGGCGCATACTATTATATTGAGGTAGTCTAGAGAGAGCATCCGCCATGAAGTTCTTCCCGCCTGGAATGTACTTCAAGGAGAAATTGAATCGCTTGAAGTACTGGGCCCAGCGAACTTGTTTAGGGGACAGTTTCCGGGGCGTTTTTAAGGCTTCCAAATTCTTATGATCAGTCCATACCTCAAACGGGTGTTTTGCTCCTTCCAGGAAATTTCTCCAGGTCAGCAAGGCCCAACGAACTGCAAAAGCTTCTTTCTCCCAGACGGCCCATCTTCTCTCTGTTTCAGACAGCTTACGGGAGGTATACGCACAAGGCTGTAAGGTCCCTTTCTCATTGGCTTGAAGTAATACCGCTCCAATAGCCACATCACTTGCATCGGCTTGAATCATGAAAGGAGTGTCCATATCTGGGTGCTTCAGCACTTGTTCTGCAGCAAACAGTCGTTTTAGCTTTTCAAAAGCGGCTTGGCACTCCATGGACCACTCCAGCGGCTTTCCTGGCCTTGGCTTCACCTCCCCTTTTGTTTTCAAGAGATTTGTGATGGGCATTGCTATCTTAGCAAACGTCGGGATGAATTGCCGATAAAAATTTGCAAATCCCAAAAAGCTTTGAAGTTGTTTTCTGGTGCGTGGTGGAGCCCATTCCAGAACAGCACGCACCTTCTCTGGATCCATCTCTTTGCCTTCAGATGAAATGCGATATCCCAAATAGTCAATTTTTGTCTTGGTGGAATTCACACTTTGACAATTTAGCATACAACTTAGCGGCACACAGTTTTTGTAGAACCGACTGCACTAACTTCACATGTTCATCCAGAGTTTCCGTGTAGATAAAGGTATCATCAAGATAAACCAGAACCCCCCTGTATAAATGTTCATGTAACACTTGATTGATCATTTGCATGAATACAGCTAGGGCCCCTTGTAAACCAAAAGGAAGAACGTTGAATTGGAAGCAATCCATCAGGCAGTTAAAAGCGGTCTTCCACTCATCCCCTTCCTTAATTCGAATTCGGTAGTATGCTTCTCTCAAATCCAACTTCGTGAAAACCTTCCCCTTTGCTAAATGGGCCAACATGTCCTTCATCAAAGGAATGGGGTACACGTTTTCCACAGAAATAGCGTTCAAATTTCTGTAATCCACCACCAAGCATTTGGAACCATCTTTCTTTTCACGGAACAACACTGGGGCCGCTACTCGGGGTCTAGCAGGTTGAATGAAACCACGTTCCAGATTTTTATCTATAAACAGTCTTAGCTCTTCCAATTCCCGTGGGGTCATTGAGTACAACTTTGGTTTCGGGAGCTTCACCCCAGGCAAAATCTCAATAGCACAGTCTGTTGGCCGGTGAGGCGGAAGCTCATCCGAGGCCTTCTCACTGAACACTTCTTTTAAATCCCAATACTCTTTGGGAATTTTCTCCTCATCTTTCACGGGCTCAGTACCTGTGGAAGCTATTTCAATTAGGTCCTCAGGTTTCGGCTGGGATCTGGCCCCTCCTCTCGATCGCTGCTTTGTGCATATGCGCAACAACCCCTTTCTCCAGTTAACCTGGGTGTTCCATTTCCGGAGCCAGGGCAATCCCAGTATTAATGGTTGCTCCATCCCAGGGACCACAATAAAACGCAGGGTCTCATCATGCTCTCCCATGATCATTTCTATAGGTTCTGTGACAAAATGGGCGGGGCAACCTCCAGCCACTGATCCATCTAGTTGGCAAAAGGAAATGGGCATCTTCAAAGGTTTTAGCTTTAGACCCATTTTCTTCACCACTTCCGTGTTGATTATACACCTTGTGCACCCAGAATCTAACAGGGCTAGCATTTCCCCTTCGACCCCTGAATTGGGTACCCTCAACTTCACCGGAATGGTCATAGGGCCCACGCTTGGACTTACCAGGAAGTCATCTTCCAAGTCAGAATCCTCCTCCTCAGGGGTCACTGGGGCTTCTGATTCCTCTCCTGCGGGAGGGGCGACCTCTGCTGTCTCTTTCGACTTTAGTGCTGTTTCGCGAGGCTTCGCTGGGGACTTTTCAGGTTTCTTTCCTTTGGCGCCCCTTTTGCTCCAACTTGACTCTGCAGTTCACAGCCCGGTGACCTTCTTTCCCGCATTGAAAGCAGGCCGAGGGGTTGGGTCTTGATGCCACTCCTCCCTTCTGAGGTTTAGGAGCCTCTTGAGGACGTGAGGGGGAAAACTTGCTCCACCCGTAACCTCCCCGCCGTTTACTTCGGATTAAATCAATCTCCACTTCTTCTGCCAGCAAATACCACATCTGCAAGTCATTGGGGTCTCTTCTAGCAGTGCATCTCTGGTACACATCTTCATTTAAACCATCTTTAAACAGTTCTATCAGGGCTTCTTGAGGCCAGCCTCGGAAATGGCCGGCTAACTGTCTAAATTCTTGGGTGTAGTCAGCCACAGACCTCCGCCCCTGTTTTATGGCTTTCATCCTAATTCGGGCCTTGCGCTCTGCCAATGGGTCCTCAAACCTAGCCCGCAGTGCAGCCATGAATAGGTTATAATTCAGCAGCTGAGGAGCATTATCATTATGCAAGGTCACCATCCACTCTGCCGCTATTCCCTCCAGAGCCCTGGTAACACACCTCACTTTGGCTGCTTCTGAGGGAAAATCCTCCCCATATTCTTCCATATGGCTCCAAACTTGAGCTAGGAAAAATCCCAAGGTTTTGGGATCCCCCCCCCCCATATTTTACTTCTAACGGAGGCAGCCTAGGAGCTCTACGCCTTCTAGGAATCACACCTCCGGCTGAAGGCCCCAGGGCTGCTGCTGGATCGGGTTGATTTATGGGAGAGAGAGTTGCTCTGCTTCTTCTGGCTGGGGCTACTTCCCCTCCCCCTTCATACCTTTGTGGAGCTTGAGGTTGTTCAAAGGCTTCATTAAGGAGTCTCCTGGCTTGATCCAGCAAGAGTTCCCTCTTTTCCTTCTCTTGCCAAGGCTCCTCTTTTCCACGCCGGCGGGTAGTTGTGACCCCGGGGGGGGGTCCTCCTCCGGATCTTTCCAACCAACTCCCACTGACCATCTGGGCTTCACCACTGGATCCTCTTGCAAACTGAGCTCTGCTAGCGATTGGGCCTCCTGCACCAGCACAGAATCTTGCCCTCCAATGGTTCCCGGATCCTCTTGGTCACTCTTTGAAGATGACATGATGTCCAGGCCCCCTCAGAAGAAAATTGGGTATTCTCTCCAGGTGGGCTGGTGGGAGATTCAGAATAATGTCAGGCGGAGCTCCATTCAAAATCCAGGAAAGAAATACTTAGACTCTTTAGTTTAGAGAAAAGACATCTTTTACTGAAAGTGAAGTGGTAGCAACCAAAGAATTCTGAATCTGAGAAATTAGGCGCGCAATTCACATATACAAAGTGATGGAAATGTTCCCACCCCCAATAGTTCATATGACACTTCCAATTAGAAGTTGTGAATATGATCATGTGGGCATCTTCAGGTGATGATGAGGCCTCTGTCCGTTGACCTTGGCATATTTTGATAACGGGTTGCAGTTGCGCAGAGAAAAGAAAGCTAAGCAAGAAATAGAAACCTAACTCTATTGTATGCTTCCCCTCCCCCCATTTACACAACAGAAGAATTTAACACCTCCAGCTCACTTCCCAGACTTTCCCTTCCTCCCCCCGTTACTTATGGCAGACGAAAGATGCAAAGCAATAGTAGAAGATCTTGAAGGCTGAGAATATATGCACATAGCTTCACTTGTGCAAGTGGCAGGCATTCACACTGATGTGCAAAGCACCATTTGTGTGAGAGGTGGGCACACAGGCCAGCTACTTCTACAAGTGGAGCTATATATGCACGCGTCTGCCAGCCGCTTGCACAAAACCATCCTCTGATTCTGCCCCACCCACACCCCCCATACCTGGTTACTAAGCCAGAAAGGTTAGGGACGGCTGTTTTACATCATCAATCATAACCCAATTTCATTGAGTTGAGCTCAAAATGTTTTATCAAAAGTCCTGGATTCTAGACATGTTTTTTTTCTCCCGTTAAGGGTTCTGGAGATGTATAGAAATATTGAAGATACAAAAGAAAAACATACAAACAATGAGTTCCTTTTATGTTTGTTTTTTATACTAGATCATGCATGTCAAACACAAGGCCCGTGGGTCAGAACCAGCCCATGATCAGGTTAGATGTGGCCCATGGGATGACCCTAGAGACAGGAGCCATCCCCTGCCGCCTCAGCCCTCCCCACTCCAGCTGGATAGTATTCCTGGGTGCATGCACAGGAGGTGATGAGAATGTAGGGTCTGGAGTGCCAAGTGGGCCATTGAGGTGGCAGAGGCCCTGATGGCGGGCACTGTGTTGCTACTAGGGCTCTCTGCTGCCTTGGCCTGCTTGCCAGCCTGGCCTTGCAACTGGCCCTGTGCTCCCAAATGCTTTCCCTTTCACTGTGACGGCCCCTGCCCCACATGGGAAATCCACGCCCTCCTGCACCTCCTCCCCTTGTCCCTTCCTGGGCAAGGAGGGAGGGAAGAAGGAATGAGATAGGAATGAGGGAGAAAGGAAGGGAAAAGAAGGAAGGTAATTGTAATGAGAAGGAGGGAGGATCGGAGTGAACTCGTGCCTTAGCATTTGGCCACCAGCAACCCTGCTAACCTCGCCATCCCCTGCTAACCTCGCCCTCCCCGTGGTCTCCCATCCTAACAGTGAGGATGCTTTGCTTCCAAAGTCAGATCTCCTCGCCTTGTAAGGGAGTGGGCCGCCCTGTGACTCACACACTTTGCCCCCCCACACCCTCTATGAGCAACCTGGCCAAGAAGAGCACAGCAGCATTAGCCGCGAGGAGATAAGCGTGGCCAAGCACCCCTTTTGGAAAGCTGGTTTGGTCCGGGCTGGGTGCTTGCCCTTCAGGGCTCTGGGTAGCCTATGTCACCATCCGGAGGTCCTCAATGTGGCCTGATAGACTCCTCTGGTGGACAAGGCTTTGGTGCTCATCCTTGTCTTACCTTCCTCTGCTGGAGACCTCTAGATCCCCCTACCCAGCCTTACCTGCCCCCTCACAGAAGATGGAGGATCCTATTGCTGCACCTAGAAGCATGGAGGAGAATGTTTGTACAAAGCAGTTTCCTCCAGGTCCATCTTTTGCCTTGATGGATCTCTGGAGAAGAGGAAGGGTGGTGGGGGAGTTGCATGAGGGAAGACTGCCCCAACAAGCCAGCATCTTTACTACATACAACTGGAAACAAGGATTTCCTTTAAAAAAGGGCCAGCCTCCTTCCTGTAGGATCATCAAGTGCTGCTTCCCTGCCATTTCCTCTTGCTTTCTAGAGATCTGTCCAGGCAGAAATTGGGCTCGGAGGAAACTGCTCCCTGCAAACTTCCACCCTTCCACACTCAGCACTGTTCTTCTCCACCTCTTTCTTTGCTGGGAAGGGGTACCAGACAGGGAAATAAACTCCCAATGATGTCAGATTGGTAGAAGAATGTCTCCTTTTGCATGCAGTGTACGCGCACACACATGCCAATCCAAGCTTGGAGACTTTTATCCACATCTGAGTTTGCAAACTTGCCAATCATGCCTGGGCTTGAGAAGAAGGCAATGAATTTTCCCCACCTTAAGTTAGCCAGTAATAATGGTGGGGGATGGAGACTCATCAAGGGCTCCAGGAAAAGGGGATGCTGTCTTTCCCGGTTCTGAAGCATGCTAAATATAACTCCTGTGCAAGATGTTGCGAAAGCAGCCAGCAGGCTAAATTACATTTGAGCTCTCACAATGCCTTGTGCAGAATTACATTTAGCACGCTTCACAAAGGTGTCCCCTTTTCCTGGATCCCATGACGAGTCTCCATCCCTCAGCTGTTGCTCTTACCTTCTCAGGCCAGGCGAGGAGTGACTGGGAGGGGAGGGCAAAGGGCAGGGCCAGGCAGTGGTGGGTTCAGCCGACGGAGCCACAGCAGGGGGAAAGAGCTTCATTTATCTGGGAACCTGAAATGATTCTTGATTTAAATCATGTGGTAAAAAGCAGCTAAAGAAGAAGAAAGTACATCAGCAAAAGAAAAAGCCTGTTTTTGGAAATGGTTCAAGAACACACACACACACATGCACACAAGAGAGACAGACAGACAGAGGGAGAGAAAGAGAGACAGAAGGAAAAAGACACACAGAAATACCTGTTTCCCACAGAAAAGAAAACACCGGGAGCCACAAAACCTGGGTAGGTGTGGCTGTGGGGTTATCATGTGACTGGGTGGGAGTAAGAGAGAGTTGGCCACTCCCACCCAGATTTTATGGCTACCGGTGTTTTATGTGGGAAACTGATCCAAATGGCTCTTTTTGAGTATTTATGGTTGCAGACCCCTGGTCTAGAGAAAAGAAGAACTGGGGTGATGTGATAGTGGTATTCCACTATTTGAGGTGCTGCCACTAAGAAGAAGGGGTCAACTTATTTTCGAAAGCACCAGAAAGTAAGACAAGAAACAATGGATGAAAGCTAACGAAGGAGAGAACCTGGAATTCAGAAGAAACTTCCTAACATTGAGGACAATTAACCAGTGAAACAGTTTGCCTTCAGAGGTTGTGGGTGCTTCATCACTGGAGTTTTTAAAGAAGAGACTGAACAGCCACTTGTCTGAAATGGTACAGGACAGTGGTGGCTAACTTTTTTGGGCTCCTGTGCCAAAAATTGTGTGTGCGCTTGCATGTTCCCACACACCAGCACCCTGAAGGCAATGCGCTCCCCCCAGCCCCCTGCACATGCAATCCCCACCTCCTAACCCAACGCCCCCTTACCTGCACTGCGCCTCACAGCTGATTTATGGCCAGTTTAAGGCCTTTTTCGGCCTCCCAAAGGTTTCAGGAAGGCTTCTGCAGTCTTTTTTTTTTTTTTTGAAATTTTTTTTATTAATTTTTAACAAACAAACATATACCAACAAAACACAAAACATAAAAAACATAAAATATCTTTTTGGACGGCAGTTTGATCCCGAGTTACATCTTTTTGTACAGACATAAATTCAAGTTCATGCTTACTTTTATATAGCAGTTCCATTTCTTATTTACTATTTTACATTTTCTATATATCTTCTCCCCTCTTTTCACTCTCTTAATTCTATTATATTTATTTCATCTCAATTTAAATCATTATACTTATATCTTTTGTCTGTCCTGTTTCAGCTGTCTATTATTTTTTCTCATTAACACAAAATTTCTTCTGTAATGACTGATTGGAGTATAATACCTTGTCATACTTATCCTTCCCCTAGTTTTAAAGCTTAACATAACACATAATTTTCATTCGGATTCTGCGTAATACATTCTAAAAATAAACTCAATATTTTAAAACAGGAAAGAAAATTTTTTTTTTAGATATATAATATAATTAAAACAACAATCCATAGCAATTGAAATTATATCATTAAAATTAATATTCATTTAAGTCTTAAACATTTTACACAATCCTTTCTAAATAAATATCATACTTCTATGGGAACACTTATAGATTTTGCTTAATTACTTTCTTTAATTCAATTCTCTCATATTTAATTTCATTTATTTTATTTTAAAAAAAAAAATCGCTAAGTTACATTAAATATTTTGTCCCATTTTATAATCATATATTATTCCAATTTTCTAACATTATTTCAAATACAGATACAACGACACAGTCTTATGTACCTTTGCAGAATCTCTTTTTCAGTTATATGTTTACCCATTATCTCTAAATAAATTCTGTTTCTTTACATCTTGTTTCAAACCTTTGTAGCTTCTCTTCCCTTCTTTCCTCCCTTGCTTCTCCACTCTACCCTTTTTACCCCCTTGTCTCTTAATCTCCACCCTCTTGTGTATTCCTCTTTTCTGTTGCTTTCTGATGTTGTGTCCACTTTTCACCTTGTTTTTCCCTTTTTTGGTTGTTTTTTTAAGTCTTAAATTCTCCATTCTCTTTCTCCCCTTTCCCCTTTCTTCCCCAAATAAAGTTGCTTGTTCATTAAGGATGGTTTCTTCTTCATCCCAATCTTCTTGTTCTTGTAGTTTCTCATATGTAGAAATTGCCATTTCTAAAAAATGAAAAATAGAGCCAAAAGAATCCTTCCCTTCTTGTTTCTCTTGATTATATTTTATAAATTCCATTTTCAGTTCATCCATAAGTAATGCCATTGTAAAAAAAAAAAAAAATTTAAACGACCCAAATGATTTTAATCATTCAAATAAGAATTTCCAAAAGTCCCAAAGTCACCAAGCAATCCAAATACACACAGTCTATTTCATTTAACACTTTCTTCTTTTTCTCACTTTTTTTTTCATTTTAATGCTTCAAAAAACTTCAAATTCTTTTTGACCTTCAATCCATCTGATAGAGTAGCGAATTATGATCCAAAATGGAAAAATCCAATAGTAAAAAGGCCCAAAACCAAAGAAGAAAAAGGATAAAATAAAAAGCAAAAATAAAAATATTACTAGAATTGAAATATACAAAAAGGCTGGCGAGTAGAGATTTCACAAGTATATATATATATATATTTGTTTTCTGAGGTTTTCGCGGGTATTTGTATGTGGATCTTTGGTTATTCGGGTTTTCTCCCGCGTAGAATTGGAAGTATCTAGGCAACGTTTCGATGAAGTCTCATTCATCATCTTCAGGCTTGTTTCTTCAGCTCTGTGCTTCTCAGAGTAATGTGAGCTTTCAGCTGCTTCTTCCTTTTAACTGCTAGTGGGGGATATATATATATATATGGACTGCACACTGCACTTTATTTATTTATCCAAGGCTCTTATTATGACTCTCTTCTCCAGCAGCTTCAAAGCCAAGCCTCAAGTGTTGAAATATTGATAAGAGTCCAGGAAAACACCTGTAATAATATTTTTCTGTGCTCTCCCTCCATCTTATCA
>BLBF01015616.1:0-11699 GCA_015471245.1 Laticauda colubrina
CACACATATGGACCTTTATTATCAATAACAATTTATTCATTGATCAAAACATTTCAAAATAAACAAAGCTCTTTATTAATGCCCTATTCATTGTAGGACCACTCAACATACATGGCACAATCTCATCAGTGTTATGAGACAGGCTCAATGAAGCATCCATTAATCATCTATCATCCTGTCTTGCCACTCCACTGCTCCAGCTGGGGAGTTGCACCATTGTCTCAGGAGGTTGCGCTGCTTCTTCCCTTCACGTGAAGCTCTGTTGGGACCTTGAACATCCACAGTGTCTATCAGGTTTCATCCTTGCCTCCATTCAACAGGCTTCATGTCCCCATTCCCTTGTTGATGGTCCACAAATCTGTTCTGCAACACTGGGTAGTGGGTGTGCATGAGATTGTGCAGGATGCAGCAAGCTTCCACAATGCTCCTCACAGTCTCTGGGTGATGCTGCATGGTGGTGAGAAATACCTGGAACCTGTTGGCCAGGATGTCAAAGGCATTCTCCACCACCTGTCTTGCCCTGGACAGCCTGTAGTTGAAGATCCTCTCTTCACGGATGAAGTATCTTGAAGTGTAGGCCTTCATGAGGTAGGTTCTGAGGGAGAAGGCGTCATCACCAATGATGAAGTAGGGTTCATCTTGTGTGTCATTGGGTAGGGGGTCTGGATCTGGAAAACCCATGATGAGGTTGTGTTCCAGCCCATCCTTGACATCACTGGCATTGTATACCTGGCCATCTGAAGCTGACCCGTTGCCTGACGCATCGATGTACATGAACTTGTGGTCAGCATCAACCATGGCAAAGAGGATGATGCTGAAGAAGCCCTTGTAGTTGTGATAATTGGACCCTGATTTGGCTGGAGCTTTGCAGGCCACGTGCTTCCCATCTATGGCTCCAATGGTGTGGGGAAAGTTCCACCTCTGATACCACTCTTCTGCAAGTTTCCTCCAGCTTTGTTCAGTGGTGGGACACTTGAGGAGCTCCTCCACGTATTCTTCGATGATGGCCTGCACCACTTCTCTGACCACTTTGCTGATGGTGTTGTGTGGCACCTCCACGCATACTGCATACTTTTGTATGTGGTTCCAGAGGCCAGGTGCCGCAGAGTCAGGACCACCTTCAGTCCAGGGTCCAGGTTGGCATGGAAGTTGGTGCTCGGCTTGGTCAACCTGGGTCTCAGATGCTCTACAAGTTTGTCAAACATGGCTGGTGGCATCCTCATGAAGTGATGGGATGCATGAGGGTCTTCATTCCTCAGCTCCACCATCAACTGGTCATAAAATCCAAACTCCATTCTTCTCACTATCCATCCTCGGACCCAGACAGTTCTTGGACATCTCCTTCTTCTCCTTATGTATAAATGGTGAAACAGTCTGAACAGGGTTTGGTTCTGGTGATGAATGATCACAGCTACCATACAGACTGTGTCATGATCCATGGTGGAGATCATTGGATGATGTGGAAGACCAAGACCAAGCGTGGAAAAGTCTGTACACCATGGCTGCTGGACTCATACTGAGATCCAGGTGATTTCCTCCCCCTTTTTATAGGAAATATCGGTTGTCCACTAGATGTCCTTCTACATACCCTAGACATACTGCAGACATCCTAAATATCCGAGATACATCCAAGATACAAACGTTTTGTCCGTTTTGAATACTTTTCTATGAGATGCATCCACTTACATCCTTTCTATTTCCATGCCATTAACGCTGTATGGACGTTTTGTGTACCTTTTGTTTCCTCCCTCTTTCCGTTTTTAGCTGCAGCGGATGTGAGTTTAGGGGATGGCCAGAGGATGCTGAGAGGATATAGTGAATGTTTAACGGATGATAACGGACATAGAACGTTTGTTGCCCGTATATGTCACGGATGTACATTGTATGCTGCAGAATGTTCATCCGCTCAAAAAGTTTTGTGCAGCTCAAAACTTCTTGCGCAGATGAAATCTCAGTGGACAGATGCTCGAGGGATAGAGCATATGAAACACGTATGCAGTGAGTACGTTTTCTAATGGATGGCAAGCTTTTTTTAACCTTTTACATCCTGTTTGCATCCATTGGTGCAGTGGTACAGGGGCTTTACTTCCAAGAGTTGAAATGGACAGTAATAGCTGCAATCAGCACAAAATGAGAGGTTTCCCTATCTGAGAATTCAATTTGGTATACTCCAGGAGTTGGAAGCTCACCATCAGGCACACTGACTGTCCCACCAACTTAGGCTCTAGCAAGATGTGGTGGGTTGTTAAAACTTTGCCTACTCTATAGAGCAAGGGTCTTCAAACTTGGCAAGTTTAAGACTTGTGGACTTCAACTCCCAGAATTCCTGAACTAACATGACTGGAAGAGGAGTTCTGGGAGTTGAAGTCCACAAGTCTTAAAGCTGTCACATTTGAAGACCCCTGCTGTAGAGTATCCTCTGGCTAGGAAGGCAAGATGGTGAACATCTGACTTAGGTTCCCAGGTAGCCGTAGACAATGCTTAGCACATCAGGATGGGCACACAACTCCTCACTTCTTCACTTTATTCTACATTGTCCACCCTCCTTAAGTGGATGCTCAGCAAATGATACAACTCAGAATTGTGCTGGTAGAAGTCAACAAAACAACTGAAGTCAAGTGGGCAGAAAACAAATGTTATCTTTTTGAAGTGTTGGAAGAAATATCTGTCTGGGTTCAGTTCCAAGTGGGGAAAAAGATACTGGAAATCTGGAGGCTGTTTGGAAGGTTTAATATCAGGAACTCTGGAGCTCCAGAGTGAAAAGGAAGAGATAAAAAAAAAAAAGCTGAGGTGCTGAGAGTACCTGGGTTTTATACCCTCTGTTGGGATTTGAATTGGAGCTTGTATTCTAATTCGTTGTCATACTCCCATGAGGGGCAACTCTGTAGGCTGTCCTGAGTTCCAGGCTTTGTTGAGCCTTGTTGGATGACTTATGCCCTTAAAAGTGCTTTGGCAATTGCTATAGTTTAACCCGGAGTTTCTTGTTATGTAAAGTATTCTGACCCAGGCCTTAATGGCCCACCCATTAACAAAGGTGGGGGTGAGTTTCTGCTTCTGAGGTGAGTTTCTGCTTCTGAGTTTCTACTCTTTTTAGAGGAAATATTCTGACTTTTTAATATTTCCTAGGATATTTCAATTTTCTAGGAGGGGTGGGTGCTAACTTCCTACAGAAGTAAGCCACATGTTGGAACAGACACTACAGAAGCTACTCTAATTCTACTTTATTGTTATATGGTATAATCGCACAACCTTAAAAGTTTGATAGTTTCTTTTTCCATCCTTCTTGCGTGCAAGAGAATCAAGAAGGGCCAATCTTGCATGTCTTCCTCATTCCTTCCCTTTCAGAAAGAAGCAGATGTTCTTGTAAAATCTGCTGAATATTTTATTTAGGGCGTCTCCTTACTCCCCAAGGACACTCTGGGAGTTATGGTAGGGTAAAAATCTACAAGGAGACTTTTAGCAGGTGTGAATGTTTGGCAAAGAAAGTATGTTCAATTTTCTGTCCCACATATATGATCACTGCTGGAAAAGTTTGAGAAGACCTGTCAAACATACCAAGTTCTGTTTTGGTTTGCTTTTTAAGCTGAGGAAGCCATATAGATTTGTAAGGGGTTTGTGTGTGTTTGGAGGGGTAGTTGCTTTGTCTGAAGCATTGTTGGCTCAAAACTCTTCTTCAAGGTTTCAGCCAAGCTTAACAGCATATTTTTTTCTCTCTCTTTGGGGTTTCTATTTTAAAGGAGGTTATATTTCTGGGAATGTTTGGTGACCACATCTGCTCATTTTGAAATTTCTAAGAGTTTCTGGATTTTCATACTACATGATGAATGTTACCAGTCATATTAATTGACATGTTTGACTCCAGGCAATAAATCTTTGCAGATCTCATTTTATCATCCTCTTTGGGTCACCCCTAGAGCTACAAAATGGTAATTGCTTCAAAACTAAGGGATGCTCAGAGATTTCTGTAAGCAGATTTTTCTCAACAGTCGAAATCACCATCAGTTTAACAATGGCTTTGGAATAAGTTCTTATAGCAAATGGAAAAATGTTCAGTGCAGCCATAAACACAGAAATTTGGGTTTAAAACCCACTAATTAGTCTGAGGAAGAATTTGCAAATTTGGATCTTCTGATCATATGGTTGCCAGATATACCACAGAGGTGTAAATGTTGGACACCTTGTTCAACTTCAGCCATGGACATTCTCTGCCTGACCTCAGAGCAATCTACCTCATCCTTCTGAAGGGAGATTTCACATAAAACAACTTGTGCTCCTGGAGTTAAAATGGAATAGAAAAGGGTTCAGATTGAAATGAGCCAGTCCTTAAATTTTAAATTACTATTGTAGAAAGTTAGCACCTACCCCTCCTAGAAGAATGAAGTATTTTGAGAAATATTAACAAAGGCAGAATATTATATTTTTCCTAAAGGAGAAACATGTTTCTAAAAGACAGAAATTCAGAGCCACAGTTCCTTGTTCTCATGCAGATTCTAAGCTGAGGCCAGTTTTCAGAAATGCAGATTTGGTAATCCATTCAGGACAGGATATTTTGAATGAAGGCAGAATTAGGCAGAATGGTAGGATCAGCCCTAACTCAAGATCCAAACCAGCAAAGCCATTAAGACACAATAGGAATTGCCCAACATCCTTTCAGGACACAAGCCTCTTCATTGCATCACCCAGAAAGCTTCATCCAAGCCTGGGACTCCAAGGTTCCTTGGACTTCATCCAAGCCTAGGTTGTCTTAACCTACAAAGTTACTCCTGCATGGTCCCATGGGAGTCTGACAACAACCAATAGAATACATTTCTTGCACAGGATCAGGAAGCTCAAGGGCAAGGCCCAAGAGAGGGAATAAATATATCTCTCAACTCCATGTGGTCAGCTACCTAGGACCTAAAACCCATGTGGTTCTGTTCACCAATAAAACATCTTTCCAATCAGCCTCTATGTTTCCAGTGTCTTTCTCCCCACTTGGAACTGAAAACCAAATTGATATTTCTTCCAACACTATTTTGGAGTGATTTACCTTACTTTCCAACTGGGAAATGCAGCTGGATAAGAAAAGCAACCAGATTTTTGGAGGAAGGGTTGGAAAGCCCCCTTCCCAGACACATCTTCTCCCTTAAAAACATTTTTTTCTTCTGGCACAGCTGTAAAATGATGCGTAAAAACAGCTGTAATGATGCCATCTGCAAGGCTGCAATTCCTTGTGGTACAAGTCCATTTCCCACTGTATAATAGTTCTCTGAAATCTCTAAACTTAATCGCTTCTCTGATAAATGTCAGACATAAATACTGGCAAGTATCTCTGAAATGAATAAATGTTACACAATCCATCAGTTTCACACAGTAAACGGGAATTGTGTGTGAAACAATACATAACATAATTTATTTAACCGAGACTACATAAAAGCAACAAACCTATTTAATGAGGTGCAAGAAATGAATGCTCAAATATAATCATTTCCCTCCAATATTAATCCTCTCTTCCTCTTTGTTGGATTATTTTTTTCTCTCTTTGCAGTCATCTAGGGGCCACTCATATTTTTGAAGCCCAAATAAGGTAGCCCCATTCATGGGGAACAGAAGAATCAAGCATTATTTTTCAGAACATAGCAACAACAACTTCTTTGACCTTCATCTCAGTCTGTGTCTGGTTTTCTTTTCTTTTTTTTTTTTTAAAGTTTTTATTAATTTTCTACAAACAGACAAACATACAAAACATTAAAAACATCTACTCTCATATATACTTCCGGTGTATCGGTTGGTTCATCAGTTTTGTGCATTCATTTTATAGTGTCAATTACAATTATATTGCATAACCACTCATATTGTCAATCCATATTCTAATATTACTAAAAAAAAATAAAAATAAAAAAATCTTTTTCTGACTATACCTTTAATCATTCATGCTTTGCGAGATAACAATACTTCAAACAGTTTATTCTATAATTTATCATATAATCATAACAAAACAATCCTAAAAACTCTTCATATATATAATATTAATGCTCTATTATTGTATTTTATCATCTAACCATTGATATAAAAAACCCCAAATTGCATAAAATTGTTTATCTTCTTGTTCTCTAATTTCAAATGTCAATCTACTCATCTCAGCACATTCCAATATTTTCTTAATAATTTCTTCCTGCAATGGTATTTTCTCATTCTTCCAGTTTTTAGCAAATACAATCCTAGCCGCTGTTAATACATTTACAATCAAATATTTCAAGTCTTTATTATATATATCAGGTAAAATTCCCAATAAAAAGATCTCTGGTTTCAAGTCTATATGTTTCTTTGTCATTTTTTCCAACCACATGTGAATTTTAGTCCAATATTTTCTAGCATTCTCACAAGTCCACCACATATGATAGTATGAGCCAGGTATCTGATGACATTTCCAACATTTTTCAGATTTATTCTTGAACATTCTTGCTATTCTTGTCGGGGGAAGGTGCCACCTGTAAAACATCTTATACAAGTTTTCTTTATATGCTATTGACATTGCTCTAAATCAATTCCATATCCAAAATTCTTCCCCCATGCAATCATAGTTTCTTTAACTTGTTCTTCCTCCAGCTTAATTCCCAATAAATAACCATATAACTTTTTAATCACTTTCTCATCAGTACCCATCAATATCTTATCTAAATCAGTCTGTTTATCATAGAATCCTTCCGTTTTAAAATCTTCAAGATATCTTGAGTGTATTTGCGCATATGAAAACCAATTCATCCTTATACCTTGTTCCTCTAAATTTTGGATCGTTTTAAGTCCACCCTTTTCATCCAACAGTTCCCCATATCTAACTGTTTGTTCCTTTTTATAGATCATAGGATAGGAAAATGCTTCAATAGTCGATAACCAAACTGGAATTTTCAAATAACATTGTTTTTTTATCTTCTCCCAATTTAACCACAAAGACTCCCGTATATAATGTCTTCTGAATACCCCTGTGTTTTAGTTCCCTTGTACCATAAAAAAGCATGCCAGCCCAACAGTAAATCATGTCCTTCTAATGTCAACAATCTATGTTTTCTTAATGTTATCCATTCTTTGACCCACATCAAACTTGCAGCTTGATAATACAATTCCCAATTAGGCAGGCCAAAACCTCCTCTATTTCTAGCATCTTGCAAGAGTTTTAACTTTATTCTCGCTTTTTTACCTTGCCATATAAACTTCAACATAGTTTTATTTAAATCTTCAAAATAGTCTTTTCCAAGTCTAATTGGTATTGTTTGAAAGAGAAATAAAATTCTAGGTAAAATATTCATCTTAATTGTTGAAATTCTCCCTATTAATGACAATTGTAAATTTTCCCATTTCTTCAAATCTGTAATTATCTGTTGTTTAAGTTTAATATAATTATTCTCTTTTAATACTTAACCTTGTTTGTAATTTGAATTTTCAAAAGATCTGTCAGTTCTTCTCTTTGTCTCAATAACATGTTTTTTGTCAAAATCTTTGTTTTATCTTTATTTATTTTCAAGCCAGCCATCTCACCATATGTCTCTACCTTTTCCAATAACTTTGGAGCGGTTTCTAACGGGTCTTCCAGAATAAAAGCTAAATCGTCAGCAAAAGCTTGTAGTTTAAATTCTTCCTTTTTAATTTTCATTCCTTTTATATTTTTGTCATCTCTAATATTTCTATTCAACACTTCCAAAGTTAATACGAATAACAAAGGAGATAGGGGACATCCTTGTCTTGTACCTCTTCTTATATTAATAAGATCTGTAAATTCTCCCTCCATCATTACCTTTGCTGTCTGTTTATTATATATGGCTTCTATTGCTTGAATAAATTTTCTGGCAAAGCCCATCTGTTCCAATAATAATAACATAAATCTCCAGTTCACGTTGTCAAATGCTTTTTGAGCATCTAGGAATATCAAAGCCATTTGTTTTTCAGGATGAGCCTCATAATATTCCAAGGTATCCAAAATTACTCTCATGTTGTCTCTAATTTGTCTCTTTGGTAGAAATCCATTTTGATCTGGATGGATAAAATTATTTAAATATTTTTTCAGTCTTTCTGCTAAGATTGAAGCAAAGATTTTATAATCTGCATTCAATAAGGAAATAGGTCTATAGTTCTTAATTTGCAACGGGTCAGCCTCTTCCTTTAAAATAAGTGTAATATAAGCCTCTGACCATGTTTTGGGTGTCATCTTTTTTAACATAACTTCATTCATAATTTCTAACAATGGAGTGTTCAATGATTCTTGAAATTTTTTATAGAATTCTGCCGGAAGCCCATCTGGACCTGGTGCTTTCCTATTATTTTGTCTTTTAAATGCTTTACTTAGTTCCATCATTGTTATATTGCTTTCTAACATTTCTTCAGTCTCTTTAGGTATCTTCGGTAAATTAACATTCTGTAAATACTGTTTAATTTTTTTCTCATCAATATTCTCTGTATTATATAGTTGTCCATAATAATCTCGAATAATTTCCTTTTTCTCCTTATTACCACAACAAACTTGACCTTGATCATCTATTAGTTTCAGTATTTTTCTTGATTCCTTCTCCTTTCTCAGTTTATATGCTAGCCATCTACCTGGTTTATTTGCATCTTCAAAATAATTCTGTTTAGAATTTCTAATTTTCTGTGCCAGTTCTTCTTTCTCTATTAATTCCATTTTATGCTTAATTACATCCAGTTTCAATTTAATATCTTTTTTCTGTGGTATTTTCTGTAATTCTTTTTCAAGTCTTATATATTCATCTTCCAAGGCCTTAGAGGTTTGTCTTTTCCTAATATTCTTTTTTCTTGTATAGTCTATTATCAAACCTCTTACATATGCCTTCATTGTATCCCAAACATTCTGTATTGAGGTATCTTCTTTTTTATTTTCTTTAAGAAAAAAGACCAATTCCTTCTCCATCCATTGTATAAAATCTTTCTCCTTTAAAATGGTATTGTTTAATGTCCATCTCGATCTTTTTCTTTGTCCCTTCCATTTAATTGTCATTGGACTATGATCTGCCCAAGTACTTATTTCAATATTTGTTTCTTGAATAGTAGATATTAATTCTGTTGAGATCCAAATCATATCTAACCTGGACCATGATAAATGTCTATTAGAGTAAAAAGTATATTGTTTAGTTTTAACATTTCTTTCTCTCCAAATATCTTTTAAGGTTAATTCATCTGTCATTTTAAAAAAAGATTTAGGGAGAATCTTTCTATTTTGTTTTGTTGTTGTTGTTATATAGTCCAATTTATTGTCCACAATTCCATTAAAGTCTCCCATCATGATTATGTTAACATAGTCCAATCTAATTATTTCCATATGTAGTTTTTTATAAAACTCTTCTTGTTTATCATTCGGAGCATAGATTGCAATCAAGAGTATTTTTTTATTATTATCCATTATTTCCACCATTAATACTCTTCCATCTTCATCCGTGTAGATCAGTTTTGCTAGAATATCTTCTTTAATGTAGAGAACCACTCCTCTTTTCTTACATTGAATCAAAGAAGTAAATATTTTCCCTAATTTTGGCTGTACTAACAAATGCTCATGTTGCTTTTTAATATGAACTTCTTGTAAGCAAATTATATCAACTTTTAATTTCTCTAATTTGTGAAAAGTTTTCCTTCTTTTAACAGCTGAGTTAAGTCCATTTATATTCATTGTAATCAATTTTTTTTCTTCCATGATTATGCTTTATATTTAGGTCTAACAGCTCTCGTAGCTCTCACTTCACGTTGTTCTTTACTGTCTACCTGTCCACCTGCAACTCCTTTCTCTTTTTCAATCTCCAGTTGTTCCTCCAGAAGCTCAATTAATGAGATCTCTTTCTCTGCCACCTCTTTTTTTCTTCCAAAAAATTCTGCATAAAAAAGTTCTGCTTTTTCAATCGAGTCAATTCTATGTCTCTGCTCTTGCCACGTAAAAATTAGTCCTTCTGGTATCAGCCATCTGTAGTTCACTTCATTTTCCAGTAGCATTTTGGTCAAAAATCGATATTCTCTTCTCATCTCTCTCACTCTTCTAGGTATTTGTTTTAAAACTACAATCTCTTTGTTTTTATATTTCAATGCTTTTTCTCTTGCCACTTGTAATATTTGTGTTCTGATGGATTTTTTAGTAAATCTAATATGTACTTCCTTTGGTAGTTTATTTCTCATCGCATATCTTGTATAAACTCGGTATATCTCATCTACTCCGTCCATCATTTTTTCCTCAGTAATTTCCAGAAGATCTGCCAATATTTCTATCATTATCACAGCCAAGTTTTCTCCTTTTTCCTCTTCTATATTTTGAAATCTAAGATAAAATTCTGATCTTTCCATCTCCCACCTCAACATCCCATTTTTTTCTTGTTCTATCACTGTTAATCTAGTGTCAATATTTCCAATCTTCTCATCTCTTTTTTGGAATCTCTCCTCATACTTTCCCATCATTTGTTTAAAATTTTCATCAGATTTCTCTATTTTTTTGTCCATGGTATCTATTTTTATCTTAATATCTTGAATTCCTTGCATAATCATCTGTAAATTTACTTTTTCTTGTTCCTTATCTTGCTTCAACATTGTCTGAATTGAAAGTTGTCCTTCAAGTGGTGGGGAAGCAGAGGTAGAAGCAAAGACGCCGAATGGTTTTGGCTTCCTGCTCATTAATATTTCCAAGTCTTCAAGCTCTCTTTGACTTTAAATCCAACTGGTATAGTAACCAAATATAGTCCAAAAAATCAAAAAGAAAAAGAAAAAAATCCAATAGTAAAAAGCCCAAAACCAAAAAAGAAAAAAGGAAAAAGGAAAAAGAAAGGTCTTCAGGTTCTTCTAGACCCTAATCCAAATTAAAATAGATGGAAGAAGCAAAGAAAGAGAAGAAAAAAGAAAAAACTCTGAGGCTTTCCCTTTAAAATAAAAAGCAAGGATGCTAGAGTTAAAATTAACCAAAAAGGCTGGCGAGTAGGAGTTTCAAAAGTATATATATATATATATATGCACTGTACACTGCACTTTATTTCTTTATCCAAGGCTCTTATTATGACTGTCTTCTCCAGCAGCTTCAAAGCCAAACCTCAAATGTTGAAATATTGATAAGAGTCCAAGAGAGCACCTGTAATAATATTTTACTGTATTCTCCCTCTATCTTATCACATTAAAATGTCCTTGAAAAGAAGTGCTTTTCTCCCCAATTCAAATAAAATATTTTCAAGCCTCTAGTTGGCAGTGTTACAGCATCTCTAAATACTCTTTCCCCCCCCAGCCAGAAGAAAAAATGTTTATAAAGAACTCAAACAGAAGAAAAAGATAGTCAAATGGAGCCTCTATCCTAAAATGAAAGTTAAAAAGATAAAAAATAAAAATCAAGTGAAAAATAAAAATATATATAAGAGAAAATTCAATCCGGTTACCTACAAAGTCACCTTAAAGTCCTCAAAGAAAATAAGAAGAAAAAAAAAAAATCCAAGTCTCAATTTGACATCACTTAAACGCCGCTCAACCCAGGTTCAGTCAAAAGAAAAATAAAGTCACAGATTTCTTCTTTGTTCAGGATGTCCTTTCAAGTCTTAATCAATTTATAATGCAAAAGAATTTCTCACCCAACCGATACACGCTCATTTAAATCCCTTTCTTTCCGGAGTTGTCCCGACTTCAGCAGCTTTAGAGGCTGCCTTTCTGCTTCCAGCAAAAGGGCTTCTCCCGGATCAAACCAGAGATTTTGCGAT
>BLBF01015617.1:10056-20618 GCA_015471245.1 Laticauda colubrina
ACGGAAGGAACATTTTTCCCTTCCGTTGTGTCCGCGCTCAAAAGGGGTGAAAATTTGCATAATTGGAGCGGATGAAACGGACACGGGGAGGACGCAGGGAGGATGCAAAGCGGATGCGGAATGGAAGCCCAGTGGATGCAGAACGGATAGCGCGTTCGCAGGGCTTCGGGGGGGTCTCAGGAGAGCGGACGCAGAACGGAAAAAACAGATACAGAACGGATGCACAGCGGAAGAAGCGGATGCACAGCAGTAGCCTAGTGGATGCACAGTGGAAGCGGAACGGATGTCGCGCATTAATTGCGCATGCGGGGGGGGGGGTGCATTGCGCAAGCCCCCCGGATATAAAGGGAGCAGCTCGCACGTGGCCAGCATTCCGAGGGAAGACCTGCTGCTGGACACTTCGAGTTCCTTGCCTGCCCTGCCTGCATGCCTACCTCCAAGCCTGCCTCCAAGCCTGCCTCCAAGCCTGCCTTCCAGCCTCCTGGGCAGCCTCCTTGCCAGCCTGCCTTCCAGCCTCCCTGCCAGCCAGTCTGCCTGCCAGCCTTGGTGCCTGCTTTCCTGCCAGGCTTCCTGCCAGGCTTCCTGCCAGGCTTCCTGCCAGGCTTCCTGCCAGGCTTCCTGCCAGGCTTCCTGCCAGGCTTCCTGCCAGCCTTGGTGCCTGCCAGCCTTCCTGCTAGCCTCCCTGCCAGCCAGCAACCCCACAACCATGGGGAAGAAGCGAAAGGCTCAGCAACCTGCCGCCATCCCTGGCAAGAGGGACAGGGCCACCCTCCCGCCCCATGTCCGTGACTCTGCTTCTGCTGGGGCTTCTGCTGCTTGGGCTCGCACTTCTCTTGCTGGAGCTTCTGCTGTGGCTGCTCCTGGCAGTGGTGCTTCTGCTGCGTACTCTGCTGAAGCTGCTCCTGGTGGTGGTGCTTCTGCTGCTGTGCACTCTGCTGAAGCTGCTCCTGGTCCTGCTTCTCCTGCTCGTTCTGCTCGTGCTCCTGGTCTTGCTGGTGCTGCTCATTCTGCTTGTGCTCCTGGTCTTGCTGGTCCTGCTCGTTCTGCTCGTGCTCCTGGTCTTGCTGGTCCTGCTCGTTCTGCTCGTGCTCCTGGTCTTGCTGGTCCAGCTGCTGGTGCTTACTCTGCTGCTGCTCATCCTGGTCTTGCTGCTGCTGCTGCTGCTGCTGCTGCTGCTGCTGCTGCTGATTCTGATTCTGATTCTGATTCTGATTCTGATCCTGCTGGTGATTCTGCTGCTGCTGCTGCTGCTGCTGATGATGATTATGATCCTGCTGGTGATGTTTCTGATGATGATTATGCTGCTGCTGCTGCTGTTGGTGTGGAGGAGCAGACCCTACAACCTCGAAGTCCCTCTGATGAGGGCCCATATGGCCCTGCCAGAGGGAGGAAGAGGCAGACGCGTCAACGGGAGAGGAGGCAATACTATATTGAGGAGGCGCACGAGGATGAGGTGCTGGAGTGGCTGAGAGAGAAGGACTATCTGTGGCGGAAGGGACACCGGCTGTACAGGGATACCAAAAGGAAGCAGGCTGCTTGGAGAGAGAAGGCGGAGAGTCTGGGCTACACTTCGGAGGTGCTACTCGGCTGGTGGAAACATATGCACACCTGGTACGGGAAGCTGCACTGCAAAAAATCTGGCCAGGCCGCTGTCAAGCGGACGGACAGAGAGAACTACGTCATGGCCAGGTGCAGCTTCCTGGAGGGTGAGATCCGCCACCGAGCAGCACCAGGAGCCCATCTGTCTACCCTCTCTCTCAGGCAGCCTGCTGTGACCCAGTCCTCTTCCAGCCGAGAGTCAGTCCCTGTCTCCAGGAAGGTTTCGGTGGAGCGTTTTACGGCAGAGAACCCCCTGGCAGGTGTTGAAAGCTTGGTGGAGAGTGAGTAGGAATCCCTGGTGTGGTGGGAGAAAGGAAACATCGAGTCCACCGCTGCCGAAGTCCCATCCACCCACACCGCCGCCTCCACAGGAAGGCAGAGAGCCAGACCGCAGGAGGGTGAGAGCCACAAGGTCCTGGTGGAGATCAGGGGCACCATCCGCACGAGCATGGGTCTCCTCTCTCAGCTAGTCCCCATCGAATCCTCCTGCTCCAACCGCAAGCCCTTCCTCATTTATTTAAACCAGACCCTGAAGGAGATGCTGGATGCCCAGTACCAGCTGGTGAAGGAGAGGATCTGCACGCTGCTTAACAACCCTCCAGACCCAGAGGCACCTGCTTCCACCCAGTCCAGGTCTGCTCCTCCACCCCAGGTGATGTCCCTCCCATACCAAGGCTTCCAACAGCCCCTCACCTACCAGGGCTACAGCTACCCGGAGGTCCAGCAGCACAGGCAGCAGCCCTTCCCAGGCCAGGCGCAGAGTCATCGGGTGGCACCGTTGCCAGTTGCTCCACTGATGCCACCGATGCCACCCACGCCAATGATGCCACCGACGACATCGATGCCAGCCATGCCACTCCTCAGCTCGCTGCACAGCAGGCAGTCCCACTACACTACTCCTTCCTCCATCCCACAGCCAAGCCCGGCCTCATTACATCTGTCCTCGGTACTGGGGCTGACACCCCATGGCATGGAGGAAGGACCTCTCAGCATCGCGGGGATGAGCCAGCTGTTGGACACCTTTCTGAACACACCGTTCCCTGTTGTCCGCTCGGGGCCAGGTACTCCATCAGCACCTCAGACCAGCACTGCAGCAGCACCCACCTCCAGAGCACCTGCACCCTAAAAATTAGACTGGGCACACACCTACGAGTGACCAAGCGGAGTACCAGAGACTGGCTGCCTGTATATTTTTGGACTTTATTTGGACACTTGACTTGGTACATGTTTACTTTTCAGGTTGTTATTAATAAAGTTTATCTTTGTTTCACACGCTTGCTTCATTATTTTTTTTTCTATAAAGTCTTGGTGGAAACTTTTAGAAATGGTTTAGCCTTTGCATGCTTGTGGGAGTAAGGATAACTGTGGGATGGGCAGGGATACCTTAGGGATGGGTTAAGATAGCTGTGGGATGGGCAGGGATACCTTTGGGATGGGTTAAGATACCTATGGGATGAGCAGGGATAACTTTGCGTTAAAATAGCTGTGGGATGGGCAGGGATACCTTTAGGATGGGTTAAGATAGCTGTGGGATGGGCAGGGATACCTTTAGGATGGGTTAAGATAGCTGTGGGATGGGCAGGGATACCTTTGGGTTAAGATAGCTGTGGGATGGGCAGGGATAACTTTGGGTTAATATAGCTGTGGGATGGGCAGGGATACCTTTGGGATGGGTTAAGATAGCTGTGGAATGGGCAGGGATACCTTTGGGATGGCTTAAGATACCTATGGGATGAGCAGGGATAACTTTGGGTTAAGATAGCTGTGGGATGGGCAGGGATACCTTTGGATTAAGATAGCTGCGGGATGGGCAGGGATACCTTTGGGTTAAGATAGCTGTGGGATGGGCAGGGATACCTTTAGGATGGGTTAAGATAGCTGTGGGATAGATAAATCTCCAGTGCAAGCATAGTGGGACTGTATGGTCCACCCTCCCAGGTGCCACCCCTATGGCCCTTATCAATTACAATGTAAGCATTGATCCACACATGTCAACATAAACACAACTCTTTATTAAACGCCCTGTTCATTGTAGGCCAACCAAACATACATGGCCCAATCTCATCAGTGTGATGAGACAGGCTGAAGGAAGCATCCATTAAGCATCTACCATCCAGTCTTTCAGAAGGTTGCGCTGCTTCTTCCCTTCATGTGTAGCTCTGTTGGGCCCTTGCACATCCTGAGTGTCGATCAGGTTTTGCCCTTGCCTCCATTCCCCAGGCTCCATGTCCCCATTGCCTTGTTCACGGTCCACAAGCCTGTTCTGCAAGACTGGGTAGCGGGTGCGCATGAGATTGTGCAGGATGCAGCAAACTTCCACGATCCTCCTCATGCTCTGTGGGTGATGCTGCATGGTGGTGAGAAGTACCTGGAACCTGTCGGCCAGGATGCCAAAGGCATTCTCCACCACCCGCCTTGCCCTGGACAGCCTGTAGTTGAAGATCCTCTCTTCACGGGTGAGGTATTTGGAGGTGTAGGGCTTCATGAGGTAGGTTGTGAGAGAGAAGGCGTCATCCCCCACAATGAAGTAGGGCACATCTTGCATGTCGTTGGGCAGGGGTTCTGGATCTGGCAAGCCCACCATGAGGTTGCTTTCCAGCCCCTCCTTGAGGTGACTGGCGTTGTATATCTGGGCATCAGAAGATGAGCTGTTGCCTGAAACATCGATGAACATGAACTTGTAGACAGCATCGACCATGGCAAAGAGGATGATGCTGAAGAACCCTTTGTAGTTGAAATAAGTGGACCCAGAGTTGGCTGGAACCTTGCAGGCCACGTGCTTGCCATCGATGGCTCCAACGGTGTGGGGTAAGTTCCACTTCTGATACCACTGCTCTGCAACTTTCTTCCATCCTTATTCAGTGGAGGGGTACTGGAGGAGCTCCTCCTTGTATTCTTCGATGATGGCCTGCACCACTTTTCTGACCACAAAGCTGATGGTGCTGGGTGACACCCTCCGGCCGTACTGCATGCTCCTGTAGGGGGTCCCTGAGGCCAGGTGGCGCAGAGTGAGTGCTACCCTGAGCCCAGGTTCCAGGCTGGGTGGGAAGTTGGTTTTTGTCTTGCTCAACCTGGGTGTCAGGCGCTGCAGAAATTCGTCAAACATGCTGGAGGCATATTCATGAAGTTCTGGAACGCACGAGTGTCTTCGCTCCTGAGCTCCACCATCAGCTTGTCGTACAGTTGGTACTGTGCTCTTCTGGCTAACCATCTTTGGACCCAGACTTTTTTTGGGTGCCTCCTTTTCTTGCCATAGTAGAGTTCACAGAGACTGTTGATGGTTTCGCAATGATGCAGAAGGATGTTGGCTGCCAAAAGGATTTTGTCGCAATCTGTTGTAACTATGTATCATTTATGTGTTTGCAAATGGGTATCAATACAACTATGTATCATTCAGGCATTTGCAACATTGTATCATTCACGTGTAATCATTGAACTTCTGTCTCCTCAGTGACCTTTTACAAGGCACGTACAGAGACAAGGAGTCAAGCATTCACTTTGAGATTACATCGACTGGCATGCAGGAATGTCTTGATCAAATTGTAGATCGTGCCATCTTGTCTGACTTGGTATTTTGCCTTATCTAAGCCTTGCATATCCTGCCTGACCTGGGCTTGACCTAGGCTCTGAATAACAATGATAGTGACCCCCCCCTTTTGAATGGGCATAATAAAAGAGCTTGTACCCAGCCATTCTGGGCGCACTCATCCCGAGAAACTTCGTCTCCTGTCGTTTTTCTCTCCTTCGCTCCCTATCATGAGACGCCCATCTGATGCGGGATAGCAGATACCGCATTCTGGTGACCCCGACGTGATTCCCTAAGGGGGATACGTTGCGACGCGCTCATATCTTACTCGCTCGATGGGAGCTGTGCATCGCCAGGCCTGAAGCGAATTGCACATCATCGGATCTGAAACACGGTCTCGACTTTCGTAAGTATGGGCGGAAACTTTTCTCAACAACAGACAGAGCATCTGAAGGAATTGAGGGAGTTAGTCGCTTCTTCTTCTAAATATTCTGCTAATTTAAAGGGCTCGCCTGTAAAAATTAAACCTATTGCTACATTATTGGCTTATGTGTGGCAACATTGTCCCACTTATCCAGAGAAAGGGTCCTTAAAAATCTCTATTTGGGAAAAAATTGGTGACTATCTCCATAATCCTCCTCGTGCACCTATTGGCATTTTAGTCACTTGGAGGAAAATTATGGAGGCTTTAAAAGTCCATTATAAAATAGAATTTGAATCTCCTCCACCAAATTGTGATAACTTTCCTGTCCTTCAACCCTCCGCTCCCAATGATCAAAAATCCTTAGGAGAGCCTCCCTCCATCCAATCCACTTCTTTAAAAGGAGAGCTCTCGTGTCCTCCACCACCACCCCCAAAAGGGGGGAGTGTTGTAAAAGCCATTCAGCAAGTCTTTTAGAAATGGATGAGGACAATTTTTGGTCTGGGAGTCAGAATTAGAAACGGGGCAGGCAGCCAGCCCCACAACAAAGGCTGCTGAAAATTGCAACCATACAGGGACAGATATCCTCATTTTTTAATCTATCATTACATGGATGATATATTGGTATCTGCACCTGGCCCAAAGGGCACGGTATTAAAAACTCTGCCGTGCCTGACCTCCATTCTAGGTAAAGCAGGACTCACAATAGCCCCAGAAAAAATACAATCCAAACCACCCTTTTCCTATTTAGGTTACAAGTTACTTGCTTCAGCTGCTGTTCCTTCCCTTCCCCTCCCAACACTTCCCCCGAAACCCACACTTGCGATCTTACAACAGTTCCTAGGAACCTTAAATTGGGCACGTCCTTATTTGGGCTTGACCACAGCTACATTAGCTCCTCTCTTTAATGCTCTTACACAAGGTAAAGCCCCTTCTGATGTTATCATTCTAAATAAAGAGCAGTTGCAGGCATTAAAAGACGTTTCTCATTCACTGGCTACTCGATGGATGGATCGAGCTATAGAGAATTGCCCTTTATCAATTGCTTTACTAAATACTGTTCAAAGACCTACAGCTGTTATAATGCAATCTCATCAAACACAGGTTCTGATTTTAGAATGGCTTCATTTGTCTCACACCCCACGGACCACAATCACCAGTAAAGCCTCTGCATATTCCCAGTTGATCTTTAAAGGTCGACAAAGATGTAAACAACTCATGGGATGTGAGCCTGTTTCAATATTCACTCCTTGCTCACTGACCACGTGGGAAATGCTATGGTGTAATTCAGAAGAACTACAATACGCTTTAGAAGAATGGCCAGGGCAAACTTCTTGCCATTTACCAGCAGACCCACGCTTCACTTTTCTTAAAACTCTCCCTTTTGAATGGCAATCCCCTCTCTCAATATCTCCATTAGTAAATGCACCTACACTTTATGCAGATGGGGGGAAAGTGTATGGTGCTTGTGCATGGAACCAGGAGGGAGAGTGGAAAACTAAAATTACCCCCCCGCAACTTTCTGCTCAACAGGCAGAACTTGCTGCATCTCTTATTGCATTTCAACAGTTTCAAAAAGCTCCTTTTAATTTAATAGTTGATTCCTTGTACGTTTCTCAAATTTTAAAAAATATATATCAAGCCTATTTATCTCCTAGCATATCTGTTTCTTTGTTAAAATTGATGATTCCTATACAACAATGTATCAACAGTCGTAGGCATCCATTCTTTGTAGCACATATCAGGAGCCACCAACCTCTTCCTGGTATTTTACAGGAGGGAAATAAGGTGGCAGACGCTGCAGCAGCAGCTGCATCAGGTAAATTAATTTGTAATCTGACAGCAGCCCAAAGCCATGACTATTTTCACCAAAATAAAAAAGCATTACAAAAACAATTTTCTCTAACTCAGGCAGAAGCTGCTGCCATTATTCCACAATGCCCCACATGTAGTAAGCAAGGACATTCCATTCCCATAGGAGTAAATCCTAGAGGATTGAAAGCTTGTGAAATTTGGCAAATGGATGTAACTCAGTATCCACCTTTTGCACCTTGGAAATATTTGCACGTTTCCATCGATACATATTCAGGATTTATTCTGGCTACTCCTCAAAGGGGAGAAGCTGTAAAACATGTCATCAATCATTCAATTCGTACCTTTGCCTCGCTGGGACGTCCAAAAGAAATCAAAACAGACAATGGACCTGCCTATACGAGTTCTGCTTTCCAGGACTTCTGTAATAGATGGGATGTAACTCACAAGTTTGGGATTCCCTATAACAGCCAGGGGCAGGCTATTGTGGAACGAGCTCACTTATCTCTGAAATGTGCTCTTGATCGCTATTCACTGCGGGAAAAACCTCCCAACCTCCCAGCATTGCAAAATTCTCTTAACATTTGTCTTTACACTTTAAATTTTCTTAATCTGACTGGCATTCCTCCTACTTCTGCTGCCTCACGTCATTTTTCCTCCCCTTCACCCCCTCCTAACAGACCTCTGGTACATTATCGCAGATTGCCAGATCCCGCCTGGCAGGGTCCTGCTGAGCTTCTCACCTGGGGACGAGGCTACGCTGCGATTTTACTACCAGACAAAACCACTTGCTGGGTCCCTGGTCGGGCTGTAAGACCCTATCATGGGAATTCCTCCGCTACATCTGCATCTTAAACTCTTCCTGATATTCTTGCCTATATCCTCTTTGCAATTTCTACCTTATTCTTATCCTACTTATACCTTTGTTCAACATGGTCATTGGACCACATTAGAATTTCGCTTTATTAATTATGATAATGACTGTCCTATTGTCTGTTGGCATAATAATCTTCCCTTAAATCTATCTCCTTACATTTACACATACTTCAACAAAACCTATGCTTCCTGTCAAAAGATTATGCATATTAAAGCCACTTCATTAACAGAAGGCTATTATACTTGTTCTATGAGGGTACGTCAGGAAAATGCTACCCATAACTTTCACTCTGTCACTTCTGTTTTGTTTACAGAACACTCTATCACTCGCTCTTTTGTTCCTTCTTTACTCTTCCTATGGAAAAGAACCTTAAAATCTTTTCCTCTATTCAAGCTAGATATAGGGGGACCTAAATGTCCTTCTCTTGTATTATGGATTCCTCCAACCCAATTAACATCCTTGATGAATGATCAAATTAATCTTCATTGTCATTATTGTAATTATTATCCTTTTTCTACTAATTGCATTCCCTTTTCATCTCTTAAATGTTCTACAACTAACTTATCTATAGTCCTCTCTCCTACTTGTAATGCTTTTATATACCCAAACTCTGATCCTGTCAACAAACAACGCTTCAAAAGAACTGTCCATGACGATCCACAGAAGCCTCACAGAAAATATAATATTACTTGGACTATAAAAGATTTTCAGGGCATTCCTTTAAGCTCTACAACCAATTCTTCTCGCATAGAAGACTTCTACCCACCACTTCAATTTGATTTGGCAGAAATGCTTGTAGGCTCCACCGCCTACAACTCACCTTCTCATCCACCTGAGCCTAGTCATAAATCCCCATTCTTGCAACCCATAACACAAGGAGTTAACCCATTGATTCCAATGATCAAAGCTTCCTATGCCTTGCTGAACTCTTCAAACTCATCAATTGCCTCCACATGTTGGCTTTGTATTTCTGCCTCTCCACCTTTTTATGAAGCCATCGCTTCCCAAGAATCCATTACCAATTCCACATCAGACGAACATTGCCATTGGAGGAACTCCACTATTTCTGTTTCTTCCATCACTGGAGTTGGTTGTTGCTTGGGAAATATTCCATTCAATTACTCACAATATTGTCATAATGTTTCTAATGGCTATCATTGTAATGTATATCTTCCTAAGAACCGCCTTGGCCGCTTCCACACCATCGGAGGATACTCTGCAGTCTATACCACCTCAGGAGGAAATTTAACATCACGCCTGAAAGGAATGTATTTTATCCCTGGCAACAACTCTGTCTGGGCTTGTTCCACCGGTCTCACAGCATGTGTCTATGGGGATGAACTTATAAAATCCAAATCATTTTGCATTCAAGTATGGCTTGTACCAAAAATTAATGTGTATAACTCTGATGATTTTATATCCCTACAGGCACCCATGGAATACCCCCTCAGAGCAAAGCGGGAAATTATTAGTACTCTCACTCTAGGTTTACTGCTTGCTCTGGGCACCACGGGTGCAGCCACGGGCATTGCAGGACTAGCTGTCTCTGAACAAAAAATTACAGCTCTAGGTTCAGTCATTGATGATGATTTATTACGAATTGAGAAGTCAATTACAGCTTTGCAAAACTCCTTGACTTCCCTCTCAGAAGTGGTCTTGCAGAATCGCAGAGGTTTAGATCTGTTATTCTTAAAACAAGGGGGATTGTGTGCTGCGCTTAAAGAAGAATGTTGTTTTTATGCTGATAACAGGGGGATTGTGTTGGATTCTATGAAAGAATTGGAAAAACACTTAAAAGACAGAGAAAACGAAAGGTTAAACATGTATAATTGGTATCAAGGCTTGTTTTCTATTTCACCATGGCTTACAACCCTTATAACTGCATTGGCAGGACCATTAATAATCATTATATTGATATGTATTATAGGACCTTGTTGTTTTAACAGAATATTGCAATTTTTGAAAAATCAATTATCCTCCATAACTGCTAATGTTAATGTGTTATTGCAAACTCATGTTAAGCCCTTAACACCGGATGAAAAAATGTCATTGTTGAATTACCGCTCCTTGGACAACCCTGATGCTGACGGATCGCACTCCTGCCTAGATGACTGGGACGGTGAACATTTTCGAAAAAAGGTTCCTGTCTTCTTGGACAAGGAAGAAGATTCGTCATAAAAAATAAAAACAGAGGAGATGTTGTAACTATGTATCATTTATGTGTTTGCAAATGGGTATCAATACAACTATGTATCATTCAGGCATTTGCAACATTGTATCATTCACGTGTAATCATTGAACTTCTGTCTCCTCAGTGACCTTTTACA
>BLBF01015621.1:691-23997 GCA_015471245.1 Laticauda colubrina
GTGTTGTTGCTGCCGCGTATTTTTGGACTATAGCTCTTTTTGTTTTGGCAGACCTTTGCAATGTGCCCCCGTTTCTCACAAAATCTGCAAATGGCATCCAGGAATCTGCATTCGGAGTGTGGGTGATCCCCTCCGCACCCAGCACAATGGAATTCTCACCTCCTTCTTCTTTTTTCCCACCATTTTCTTTCCGACTGAAGCCTATGTATGTCTTCCTTGTCATTATTAGTGTCAATTGGGGAGTCAAGGTCTTCATGGTGAGCAGTCGCTGTGGGCTGTTTTTGGTTTCCTTCCACCTTCTTTTCTCGGGGTTGGTTCGGTGGTTCTGGATTTGTTGAGTTCATCTGGTGCATGGTGGCTGCGGATTTCTTGGCTGCTTCAGCGGTGGTGGATTCTGTGATCGCCTCAACCACTGTGATATTCAGCCTTTTTAGCAGATTGCTTTGGAGCATAGCATCCTTCAATCCCAGGACCATGCGGTCTCTCATGGCTTCGTCCATGTTCTGAAATTCACAGGCTCCTCCAATATTTCTTAGGGCTGCTACAAAATCTCCGATGCTCTCGTCTTCTCATTGGTCTCGCTTATAAAATTCATGCCTTTTGATCAGATTGGAGACCACAGGGGTGTAATGGGCTTGTAGCATTCGGTTTATTTCTGGCCATGCCATCTATTTTACGTCCCGCGGTTTGGCTAACGCCACAATGCGTGAGGAGTACAGCTCCCTTCCTCTGGTTATTTCTTGTAGCTCGTTGCTTTCTAAGAACATCAGAAAGCAGTCAATATGTGACTCCCAATCTCCTTTGGCTGGGTTAAAAGGTGTGGTCGGCACATTGTTTCCAGCCATCTTGGTTGCTCGGTTCTGGTTCCCATGTGCTTCGGTCTCACTATTCTAGGATGATCCCATCCTTGTCGCCAGTGTTCCATTTGGAGAATAAGGTATAAGAGACCGGTATTCCAACAAACAGCTCTTTATTTTAATAGTATAGTGACTTGTAGCGGAACATTTGCCGAAGCCGCGGCAGCCCATCTTATAGCGGCTACTCGCGGCTTGTGGCCAATGACAGCTCTTTAAGAATTCCCGCCATCAGGCAGGCCAATCAAAATGGTGTTTAATTCACCAATCCAAGAGCGGCCTGTTCGGCCAATCAGTTTTAGTTATTTGGAGTCTTCTAATTTCCATACACAACAGTCTTTGGCTTCAAGATCCATAAATAAGGAAAGATCCCCCCAAAAGGGAAAAAACAATGTACAGGAAAGGAGAATCTGCAGAATCTGCTGAATTACACTTTTGAAAGGAGCATGACAGGTGAAAGTTACAATATCTACAATGCTGTTTATGCTCTGGCACATGTTTTACGCACAATGTAGGGATTCGGAGCCCAATCAGCCATGATTAGGCTTTAAAAGAAGATCTTAAATGTTCAGTCATGGCAGGTATTTCTAAGTTTATATGGCAAAAAAAAAACACCAAGAATTAGATCCAAACTAGTGGAAGATCGTATGGAAAAAGTGGGGGTTGGGTTTACAAGACCTGAAACTGTATTTTGAGCCATGTTGTCTGGCCTGGTTAAAAGAGTAGGTGAACCTCCAGAATAAGAGGCTACTTGAATTAGAAGGCCACGAATTAAGGTTTGGATGGCACGGTTATTTATGATATGATAAAGTTAATGTTGATTTTAAGAGTCACTTTGCTAGATATGCCATACTAAGAGTTCGGAATAAGTATAACAAATAACAAATAACAAAACAAATTTCTCTATGATGTTGCCTCTTTGGATGTCCCACCCAAGAAGCTTTTTTTTGAAAAAAAGAAATGATGGTGAATCCAGACTGATGGATGTATGGAAACATATTATCTTTCAACTCTGGTGAACTTACATTAAAGCTGAGGTAAGAACTTGAATTAGAAGGTTATGTTTACTTTTGCTTTACATATCAATAACTAAAAGAATGGTTTAAATCAGATAAAAAAGAGTTGTGGGTTTAATTTTGGTAAAAATGAATTGGAAATATGACTGTGTGATTGTGATATTATTGTTAAGATTTATAAAATGTTGAAATTGAATTTGGAAAGTGAAAATGTAAAACATTGTATGATTCAGTGGGCAATTTTTGATACAAGGTGATGCTTGAACAATGGGAAAATATGTGGATGAAATGTTTAAAATTTACACTAAACTATAATTGAAAAGATTTTTTTATAAGACGATGCATTACTAGTATTAAATACTGGATGAATAATCCAGAATGTTTAAGAATATTTCAAATGAATGTTGCAAGTGTAAAAGCTAAGAAGCAACTTTTTACCATTGATGGTGGACATCAATTCAATCCAATTCAAACCTTTATTATCAGAGTAAAACATATGTACTAGGAGATTGGTTGAGCCTCCCTTCACCTGTCTCTTCCAACAATCTGCCTTTGCCATTCTCTTTTCCTGTTTCCTCTGTGTTGGCAAAGACTGTCATGGTGGTTTTTAGGAAAACCACTGACCAACTCCATTGTCATAGCCTGTTCTCTGATCCAAGCAGTCCTTTGTGCCACTTGGCTGGGAACCTCTCCCCCATTTCTTTACTTGGACTTCCATTCCTTGCTTGGAGAGATCATCTTGGAATGTAAGCAAGGCTCAGCTGTAATGTTTTATGGTGTCCTCTCTTTCCTAGGAACTTTGGCCTTTGTCAGTTTCACAATGGCCTTCCTGGCTAGGAAATTGCCTGATAGTTTTAATGAAGCCAAATTCATTACTTTTAGCATGCTGGTATTTTGCAGCGTTTGGATCTCCTTCTTCCCTACCTACCTGAGCACTAAAGGGAAGTCCATGGTGGCTGTGGAGATCTTCTCCATTTTGGCCTCTGGAGCTGCTCTCTTGGCTTGTATCTTTTTCCCCCCAAATGCTACATTATTCTGCTGAGGCCTGATCTGAATTGTAGAGAACATATAGTCAGGAACAAGAATTTCTAATTAATGCTTAGAGTTGCCTCATTTATATTTGTCTTTGTTGCATGTTTAGAATGTGACAAGATTTCTAATAAATGATGATGTGAAAGAGGAATTTGTCCAGAAAATAATTCCTTGTTAAGTTCTGCAACTGCTTATAACATTCCTGTCGTCAGTCTTTTGTTTTTTCATGTTTTCAAAGTCACCTTAGTGAGGTCCAATGCCCTGTATGGAAGAAAAACCAGTTGTTAAATATGTGTTTTTATTTCAGATATTTCTAAGTTTATATGGCAAATGAAAAAACCCAGAACTAGATACAAACTACCACGAGATGCTAAGGAAAAAGGAGGGTTTTATTTACCAGACCTGAAATTGTATTTTGAGGCATGCTGTCTCAACCTGGTTAGAAGAGTGTGTGAACCTCCAGAATAAGAGGCTCCTTGTATTAGAGGGCCACAACTTAAGATTTGGATGGCAAAGTTATTTGTGGTGTTTTAAAATTAATGTTGATTTTAATAATCACTTTGCTAGGTGTTCCGTACTAAGTGTTGGGAATAAATATAAAACAAGGTTTTATGCAAAGTTGCCTCTTTTGATGTCCCATCAAGAAGCTTTTTTTAAAAGAAAAGAAATGGTGGCAAAGCCAGATTGATGGATGCACGGTAACTAATATTATCTTTCAACTCTGGGTGAACCGAAATGAAGGTTGAGGAGAGAACTTGAATTAGAAGGTTATGTTTACTTTTGCTTTTCATATGAACAACTGAAAGAACAATTTAAATAGGACAAAAAGAGCTGTGAATTTTTTTTGCTAAAAATCAAATCATAGTGATGAGCATATTATAAAAATGCTATTGAAATTGAATTTGGAAAGTGAACATGTAAAACATTGTATGATTCAGTGGGCAAGGAATTTTGGATATAATGTGATGCTTGAACAATGGAAAAACATGTGGATGAAAGGTTTAAAATTTATGCTAAACTATAATTTAAAAGATTTTTTTATAAGATGTATCACTGGCATTTAACACCAGATAAATTATCTAGAATATATAAGTGTATTTCAAATGAATGTTGGAAGTGTCAAAGAAAGAGGCAACTTTTTACCATTGATGGTGGACATCAATTCAATCCAATTCAAGCCTTTATTGTCAGAGTACAACATGTGTACTATGAGATTGGCTGAGCCTCCCATCGTTCAATCCCCCAACACAATACCACTCCCAGTGAAAGAAAGAAAGGCCCTAAACCAGTGAATCCTACCAACCAACACACAATCCTGTTGCACCATGTTGATTTATTGCACATTGTGCCAGAACCATAAGTCAATTATACTATGTTGTTGTAGAGTTATTTTCCATTCAGGATTCTGACAGCCCACGGATAAAAACTGTAATTCAGCTTGTTTGTCGGGCTGCCTCTGCTTCTATATCTCCTTGCTGAAGGTAAGAGAATAAAGAAGTGCTGACCAGGGTGCAATTATTGTGAGTTGACATATGATAAAGCAAAGAAATTTTGGCGAAAGATTCATATTATAATACAGAAAATTCTTAAAACAAAAATAAAAATGAAACCAGAAACTTTTCTTTTGGGTTTAATGGAAAAAAACTCAGAGAAAAAAATTGGAACTTGGATGTTATATATGTTGACAACAGCAAGATTATTATACACACAAAAATGGAAGGACATTCTGATCCCCACTATGGAATAATGGCTACAGAAGCTGATGAAGTTGACAAACTTCAAAATGGAGCATTTTGGTTGAAGGAAAGAATAGAACTACTTTGTTTCCACATGGAGACCTCTAGTGAACTTTGTACTTGAAGTGGAAAAGAATGAAACGTTGACTTTAGGTTTACCAATGAGACTGATGAGAGAGTAGAGAAACAATAGAGAGAGTTGGAAATCAATATTTCTTCTTTTCTTTTCCCCAATTTCCCCTCACTTTTATCTCCTCCTTCCCCCCTTCTAATGAGCCTTCCTATTTACTTTTGTGTTTTATCTTATAAACTAATAAAAATGTTAAACTGGAAAAAAGTTCATTTTATTATTATTTTGTTATTTCAAGGAGGGAATTTTCTTATTTGTTTCCTTTTTATGTAATTTATTTTTCAGGTGCCGTTTTAAAGGATTGGGTTCAACACCAGTGTTTTTATACATATACAGCTGTTTGAGGTTTCATAAAGTTCCCCTACCGGTACTCAATTGTTTTGGAAATAGTAGGATTTAAATCCCTTACACACAACAAGATCTGCAGTGCTCCCTCATCAATGTGAGGTTCAGAGTTTCCCTGAGAGAAATCAATTGCCAGGTGTTAGGAATATAAGTCACCTAACAGGTATTTGGGTTAGAAATATATAAACCAGGATAGACATTTTAATACTGTCTGTTTAAGGGAATGCAAGAGCATTCAATTGGGTGTGGTTTCTCAAACGGCCATAAGATGGATCCAGAAACCTGGTTTGTTTTAGTCTGAGTCTCAGAAGAGAGTGTGAATGTATCTTTGTTTCCTTCTGATGGAAAATATTGCTGTTGCTCTATTTTTTTTTAATTGACTGATATTTACTGGATTTAATGTAAGTCTGATACTGAACTGTTTTTGACACTGGAATTTGATATTTGGATTATCCCTGGATTGCAAGACTGACTGATTTACTTGTGAATGACTTTGGACTGTGTTTGGACTTTGCTTAAACCTTTCTGGAAGCAAAAACCTACATTTACCATACAGTGTATCTGTGTGCTCTGTGTGTATTATTCCAACACTGCTCTCTATACGTCTCCCTATATGCACTCATTCTCCTAACAGGGAGTTACCTCAACACTGGTTATGGGCCCAGGCCATACCAGGCTCAGATAATTGAGAGTTAGTGTGAATGCACAGTACTGTATACAGACAGCTGTTTATTGTTTAATTGTGGTTTACTATCCTGATAAAGATGGCACAAGTCTCTTCAACAAGTCTATCACTGATAATCTGGTTGGATGAAACAAACTATTTTTTCCTGGTTTATTAAGTGCAGTCTACTTCTACGTAAAGAAGGTTTATGGAATGTAGTTCAAAATCCACCAGATGTAAATGCTTGGGATCCAGAAAAAGAGGACGATGCCAAGAAGCTTGCTGACTTTAAAAAGAACAACGAATGAGCTCTTTGTATAATTGGACTAACACTGAGTGACCAGCAGCTAGCCCATATTCGTGGAGAAGAGTCTGCTGCTAGGTGTTGGGAGAATTTGAAGAGAATTTATGTTCATGACAGTGTAGGTGCAAACATTACATGTAAACTGTTTAGAGCACGTCTTCTGAAAGGTGGAGATATGTTAGCTCATTTGAATTTCATCAAAAGAACTTTTCAAGAGCTACATGAAAAAGAACTGATATTTTCAGAGCTGCATCAAGTTTACATCATTCTGTCCTCGTTGGATGAAATTTATGATGATTATGTATCTTCACTGGAAGTCCTGCCCAGAGATAAACTGACATTGACTGACATAACCGGAAGGTTGCTAGAAGAACCAAGAAGACAGCAAGATAGAGACGAACTGAGAAAGGAACAACCACAAGAAGAGAATTTGTCTCCAATTGCCTATACTGTTAGGAAATGTTTTTTTCTTGTGGGGCTAGAGGACATAAAGTTAAATTCTGTAAGAAGGGAAAACAACAGAATACTGCAAACACCAGAAGGCCAAAAAGAATGTTAGTTTAGCAATGTCTAGCAATTCAACTGTAAATAATAATTTGTGGGTTGTTGATAGTGGAGCATCACAATGCATTACTAAAGATAGAAAAAGGTTTGTAAAGATGTCCACGAGTAAACAACATGTTTCATTGGCAAATGGATGGAAGATGAAAGCATCAGGTGAAGGTACTGCATATTGTTCTTGTATAAATGAACATTTAACTATGTTATATGTACCAAAACTGAAATTTAATTTGTTATCAGTAAGGACTTTATTTAATCTTGGTTATGTAGTAACCTTTAGGGGAGATAATTGTATAATAGAGAAGGAGGGTAAAAGTGTTACTGCTACTTTAAAGAATGATTTACATGTAACACATTATGATCAGCTGAAGATGGCTAACTCAGTTTGTAACAATGTTAAGCCACATGATGAATGTATACATTTTCTACGTAGACATCTAGGGCACATTAATTTCAAAATGCTCAAACAAACTGTTGAATTGTCAGAGGGAGTAAAATTGAAACCCTGTAGCAAGTATTTACACTGTGATGCTTGTTGTCAAGAAAAGAATAAGGCTACTCCAGCAAACAGACTAAATGGGTTTAAAACCAAAGAACCTTTAGAGGTTGTTTTTGCTGACATAACTGGTCCTAAAAAACCAAGTTTAGGAGGTGCCTGTTATACTTTGAGTATTATGGATCATTACTCATGATATGGTTTCTGCTATCTTATGAAGAACAAAAGAGAAATATTTCAACTTTTCTTTAACTGGCTAAGGTTTGCTGAGAGAAAAATGAAAAGTAAAGTAAGTTCTTTAGTCACTGATAATGGGACTGAATTTGTTAACAAAAGATTCCAAAATATGCTGAAATTGGCTGGTGTTGAACATAAACGTTCTGCACCTTACAGACCACAGCATAACTCATTTATACAACGAAGAGGGCAAATATTACAAGCCATGGCTCGCACTGTGTTATCTGATTCAGGTTTACCTGAAACACTGTGGGGTGAAGCCATAATGTGTAGCAACCATGTTTTAAACAATGTAGTAAACACAACAACTGGAGAATTGCCATTCAGTCATTGGCATGGCAGAAAACCAAATTTAAGTTTAAGTTATCATTTGGAGCTCCAGCATGGGTGCATATTCCTTCACAAGTAAGACTGAAAGGGCAACATAGAGCTAAGAAGTTCTTTTTTGTGGGTTATGAGGCCAACCATAGATCATATAGATTTTGGGATCAAGGCACAGCTCATGTTTATTGTAGTGCTAGTGCAAAATTTCTAGAGCATATTGGGTGGGATAAACTGGAACAGGAATCCAGCAATGCTATTATTATTGACACCCAAATAGTCCCTAAGGATAAAATCAGTACACCCCAAATAGCCATTAAAGAGGAAGAACAGGAGGAAGTAGTAGAACAAGCACAGGAAGAAATAGAAGAACAGGAGCAGATGGCACAGGAAAGTCCACCAGTAAGCACTGTATTACCAAGCAGTTCAACCCGAGTAACACAACCACCTGATAGATATCAGGCTAGTGTTGTGTGTCAAGTGAATACAGTTCCAAGTAACTATAGTGAACTGAAAATGTATCCTGCTAAGGATCAGGCTGCTTGGCAGAATGTAATTGATAAGGAACTGGAATCATTAAAAAGACTGGAAGTATACGAAAATGTTAAGTTACCACCAGGTAAACATGCAATAGGATGTAAATGGATATATAAACTGAAGACAGGTTTAGATGGGACTGTTACCCATAAAGCCAGGTTAGTAGCACAATGATTTAATCAGACAGCAAATGACTATGACGAGGTGTTTGCACTTAGTCTGAAGGCTACTACATTAAGGGCAGCAGGAGAAATATATTGTAAATCATTTGGATGTAGAGAGAGCTTATCTGCATGCACCGTTGCAACACACTATATATTTAAAGAAAACTTTAGGTCTCAAAAATTATAATACTGATAAAACAACTGATTGCTGGAAATTGAAAAAGAGTCTTTATGGTTTAAAGCAATCAGGATATGAGTGGAACCAATGTATAGTTAAAGAATTAATTAAAATAGGCTTTGTAACTGGCATGGTTGATCCATGTTTGTTTAAAAGAGAAAGTAATGATGTAATTTCATTATTGCTATTGTTTACTGATAACATAGCATTAATCACCAAAACTGAACAAGAAGCTACTGAGATAATTTCACTATTGGAAAATAAATTTAAGATAAAACAATCAGGAGAAATCAAACAATATATTGGTTTAAAGATAGATAGAACTAGGGCAGGATACAAGATCTCACAGGCAGATAAAATTAACCAATTACTAAAAAGTAATAAAATGGAACTTTGTAAGCCGGCTAAGACACCAATGAGCCAGGAGTTTAACATAATGATGTTCAAAGTCCTATTTTTGATAAGAACATTTATCAATCCTTGATTGGTAGTTTATCTTATCTTAAGGCCCTGTCACACTGGCCGACGGATGCAAAATGTTTGTAAAAAGGACACAGCAGATGAGAAAAATGTTCCAACCATTGTTATCCACTCTCAAAAGTGCCCAGAATTTGCATAACCAGAGCGGACAACACGGAAAGGAACGGACGGGGGGAGGACGTAGGGCGGATGGAAAGTGGATGCTCCACGGAAGCCTAGCGGATGGAAGAGGATGGGAGTGGATGGCACATCCGCAAGGCTTCCGGGGGAGTGCAGCAAAGCGGACACAGAATGGATACAGCGGATGCACAGCGGATGCCGAGCGGATGAAGCGGATGCAGAGCGGAAGCCTCGGGGATATAAAGGGAAGAAGCTCCCAAGCAGGTTCAGAGGAAAGACCTGCTTCCAGACACATCGCCTGCCTGCCAGTCTGCCAGCCTACCAGCCTGCCAGCCTGCCAGCCTGCCAGCCTGCCTGCCTGCCAGCTTGCCTGCCTGCCAGCCTGCCTGCCTGCCAGCTTGCCTGCCTGCCAGCCTGCCTGCCTGCCAGCCTCACTGCCTGCCTTGCTGCATGCCTTCCTGCCAGCCTGCCTGCCAGCCTTGCTGCCTGCCTGCCTGCAAGCCTGCCTGCCTGCAAGCCTGCCAGCCTGCCAGCCTTGCTGCCTGCCAGCCTTGCTGCCTGCCAGCCTGCCTGCCAGCCTGCCTGCCAGCCTCCCTGCCAGCCTCCCTGTCAGCCTCCCTGCCAGCCTGCCTGCCAGCCTTGCCATCTGCCTGCCTGCCTGCCAGCCTGCCTGCCTGCCAGCCTGCCAGCCAGTCAGAAGCCTCACAACCATGGGGAAGAAGAGAAAGCCTCAGCCATCTGCTGCCAGCCCTGGCAAGAGGGACAGGGCCACCCTCCCACCCCCTGGCCCTCACTCTGCTTCTGCTGGGGCTTCTGCAGCACAGGCTCGCTCTTCTGGGGCTGGGGCTTCTGTTGCTTCTGCTTCTGGAGGAGCTGATGCTGCTGCTTATGGCAGTGGTGCTTCTGCTGGTGCTTACTCTGCTGATACTGCTTCTGGCGGTGGTGCTTCTGCTGGTGCTTACTCTGCTGATGCTGCTTCTGGCAGTGGTGCTTCTTCTCGTGCTTACTCTGCTAATGCTGCTTTTGGCAGTGGTGCTTCTGCTGGTGCTTACTCTGCTGATGCTGCTTCTGGCAGTGGTGCTTCTGCTGGTGCTTATTCTGCAGATGCTGCTTCTCATCCTGCTGGTCCTGCTTGTGCTCCTGGTTCTGCTCGTGGTCCTGGTCCTGCTGGTGCTCCTGGTCTCCGTCGTGCTCCTGGTCCTGCTCGTGCTACTGGTGCTCCTGGTCCTGCTCGTGCTGCTGCTGCTGATTCTCCTGCTTGTGCTGCTGGTGATTCTCCTGCTGGTGCTGCTGGTGATACTCCTGCTGGTGATTCTCCTGCTGGTGCTGCTGGTGCTGCTGCTGCTGCTGGTGGTCCTGCTGGTGCTGCTGCTGCTGCTGATGGTGGTGGTGTGGAGGAGCAGCCCCTACAAACTGGAAGCCCCTCTGATGAGGGTCCATGTGGTCCTGCCAAAGGGAGGAAGAGGCATGCGCAAGAATGGGAGAGGAGGCAATACTCCATCGAGGAGGAACATGAGGATGAGGTGCTGGAGTGGCTGAGAGAGAATGAGTATCTCTGGCGGAAGGGACACAGGCTCTATCACGACACCAAAAGGAAGCAGGCTGCTTGGAGAGAGAAGGCGGAAAGCCTGGGCTACACTTCAGAGGTGCTCCTCGGCTGGTGGAAGCACATGCACACCTGGTACGGGAAGCTGCACCTCAAGAAATCTGGCCAGGCCGCGGTCGAGCTCACGGACAGAGAGACTACGTCATGGCCAAGTGCAGCTTCCTGGAGGGTGAGATCTGCCACCGAGGAGCAGCCCCTCTCACAACCCTCTTTCTCAGGCAGCCTGCTGAGAGCCAGTCCTCTTCCGGCCGACAGTCAGCTCCTGTCTCCCGGCAGGAATCTGTGGAGCGTGCCACAATGGAGAACCCCCTGACAGCTATGGTACCCATAGCGGAGCACGTGTCGGACTCCTTGGCGCAGTGGGAGAAAGGAGATGGCACTTCCACCACAGTCCAACCAGCATCCACCCACAGCTCCACCTCCACAGAAAGGCAGAGAGCCAGACAGCAGGAGGGGCAGAGCCACACTGTCCTGCTGGAGATAAGAGACACCATCAGAAGCAGCATATATATCCTCTCTCAGCTGGTCCACACCGACTCCTCATCCTCCAACCACAAGCCCTTCCTCACCTATGTCAACCAGACCCTCACAGACATGGCGGAACCCCAGTACCAGGTGGTGAAGGAAAGGATCACCGATCTGCTTCACAACCCTCCAGATCCAAGTGAACCTGCTCCCACCCAGTCCAGGTCTGCTCCTCCACCTCCACCCCAGGTGATGTCACTCCCATTCCAATGCTTTCCACAGTCCCTCAAATACCAGGGCTATGGCTACCAGGAGGTCCAGCAGCACAGGCAGAAGCCCTTCTCAGTCCAGGCACAGGTCCATCGGTCCAGGCCACCAGTTCCACTGATGCCACTGATGCCACTGACGCCACCGATGCCACCCACGCCACAGATGCCACCCACACCACAGATGCCACCCACGCCAGTCCTCACCCAGCTGCAGACCAGACAGCCCCACTACACTGCTCCTTCCTCCACCCCACAGCCAAGCCCGGCCTCAGTACATCTGTCATCAGTACTGGGGCTGACACCCCATGGCATGGAGGAAGGAGCTCTCAACATCACGGGGCTGAGCCAGCTGTCTGAGAACTTTCTAAACACTTTCTAAAAACTTTCTTGTCCTTTTGGGTCCAGGCACCCCAATGGCACTTCAGACCAGCACTCCAGCAACAGCCACCTCCACAGCACCTGGAACCTTCACCCCTGAGACTGGGCACACATCTGAGTGACCAAGAGGAGTGCCAGAGACTGGGTGGCTACCTGTGGACATTATTTGGACACTTGACTTGGGTCATTTTTTTTTTTTACAGCTTGTTATTAAAAATGTTTATCTTTGCTTCACACACTTGCTTCATTTATTTTTCTCAATAAAGTCTTGGTGGAAACTTTTAGAAATGGTTTAAGCTTTTGCATGCTTGTGGGATGGGTAAGGATACCTATGGGATGGGTAAGGATAGCTGTGGGATGGGCAGGGATACCTTTGAGATGGGTCAGGATACCTTTGGGATGGGTAAGGATAGCTGTGGGATGGGCAGGGATACCTGTGGGATGGGCAGGGATACCTTTGGGATGGGTAATAGCTATGGGATAGATAAACCTCCAGTGCAAGCATAGTGGGACTGTATGGCCCACCCTCCCAGGTGCCATACCTTTGGCCCTTTATTATCAATAATAATGTAATCATTCATCCACACATATCAACAAAACACAACTCTTTATTAAACGCCCTGTTCATTGTCGGCCCACCCAACATACATGGCCCAATCTCATCAGTGTGATGAGACAGGCTGAAGGAGGCATCCATTAAGCATCTATCATCCTGTCTTGCCACTCCACTGCTCCAGCTGGGGAGTTGCACCAGTGTTTCAGGAGGTTGCGCTGCTTCTTCCCTTCATGTGAGGCTCTGTTGTGGCCTTGAACATCCTCAGTGTCTATCAGGTTTCGCCCTTGCCTCCATTCCCCAGGCTCCATGTCCCCATTGCCTTTTTGGAGGTCCACGAGTCTGTTCTGCAAGACTGGGTAGCGGGTGCGCATGAGATTGTGCAGGATGCAGCAAGCTTCCATGATGTTCCTCACGGTCTCTGGGCGATGCTGCATGGTGGTGAGAAGTACCTGGAACCTCTTGGCCAGGATGCCAAAGGTGTTCTCCACCACCCGTCTTGCCCTGGACAGCCTGTAGTTGAAGATCCTCTCTTCACGGGTGAGGCATCTGGAGGTGTAGGGCTTCATGAGGTATGTTCTGAGGGAGAAGATGTCATGCCCCACAATGAAGTAGGGCACATCTTGCGTGTCGTTGGGCAGGGGGTCTGGATCTGGGAAGCCCATGATGAGGTTGCGTTCCAGCCCCTCCTTGAGGTGACTGGCGTTGTATACCTGGGCATCTGAAGCTGACCCATTGCCTGAAGCATCGATATACATGAACTTGTAGTCAGCATCAACCATGGCGAAGAGGACGATTCTGAAGAAGCCCTTGTAGTTGAAATAAGTGGACCCCAACTTGGCTGGAGCTTTGCAGGCCACGTGCTTGCCATCTATGGCTCCAACGGTGTGGGGGAAGTTCCACTTCTGATACCACTGCTCTGCAACTTTCTTCCATCCTTCTTCAGTGGAGGGGCACTGGAGGAGCTCCTCCAGGTATTCTTTGATGATGGCCTGCACCACTTCTCTGACCACAATGCTGATGGTGTTGTGTGGCACCCCCCAGCCATACTGCATGCTCCTGTAGCTCGTCCCTGAGGCCAGGTGACGCAGAGTCAGTGCCACCTTGAGCCCAGGGTCCAGGCTGGGCCGGATGTTGGTGCTCTGCTTGGTCAATCTGGGTGTCAGCCGCTGCACAACTTTGTCAAACATGGCTGGAGGCATCCTCATGAAGTTCTGGAATGCCCGAGGGTCTTCGTTCCTCAGCTCCACCATCAGCTTGTTGTACAGTCCGTACTCTGCTGTTCTCCTGATCTATCTTCGGACCCAGATGCTTCTTGGTTGCCTCCTTTTCTTCCCGTAGTAGAGTTGAAAGAGTCTATAGATGGCTTCGCACTGTTGCAGAATGATGGTGGCTACCAAAAGGACTGTGTTATGATCCATGGTGGATATGACTGGATGCTGTAGAAGAGCAAGAGGCAGATGAAGGCTGCAGAGGTCTGCACAGCAGGGCTGCTGGTCTGAAAGTGAGATCCAGGTGAGTTGCTCCCCCTTTTTATAGGCAATATAGGTTTTCCACTATGTGTCCTTCTGCATCCTCTAGGCATCCTCAAGACATCCTTAATATCCGAAATAGGTCCCCTCTGCAAACGTTTTTTCCATTTTAAATGCTTTCTTTGCGATCTGCATCCGCTTTCATCCTTTCTCCGTCCGTGCTACTAACGCTGCGCGTCCGTTCCATGTCCATTCCGCTTCCTCCCTGTGTCTGCTTTCCTCTGGAGCAAATTTGAGTTGCGCAGATGCGCAACGGATGCCTAGCGGATGTAGCGGACATGTAACGGATGCCGATGGATGCAGAACGGATGTTCCCCGTATGCCTAGCAGATGCAGAACGGACGCATTGGATCCATTTTCCCCTCAAAAAGTTTTGGGCGCTCAAAACTTTTTGAGCGGATGAAATGTCAATAGACGGATGCTGGACAGATAGAGAGGAAGAAAAATGGATGCAGTGAGTACAGAACGGAAGCATCGCATTAAACAACGGATGGCAAGTGTTTTTCTCCATTTTACATTCTCTTTCCATCCGTTGGTGCAGTGTGACAGGGGCTTAAGGCTGATACTGAATTGTTTTTCACACTGGAATTTGAGTATTTGGATTATCCCTGGATGAAAACTGACTGATTTTACCTGTGAATGACTTTGGACTGCTTATTCTGGACTTTGCTTGACATTTCTGGAAGTAAAAACCAACATTTACTGTACAGTGTAACTGTGTGCTCTGTGTGTATTATTCCAACACTACTCCCTATACGTCTCCCTCATTCTCCTAACAGGGAATTACCTCAACCAACCACACAATGGGAACTACTAAAGTCAGCATTAAACTTTTACTATGTCTTTGAAAAAAAGAATTTCATTTTCTCCAGCTTGGTGTTGGCTTTGAGGTCTTTCAGGGAGACAGAAGAGCTTATCCTTCCCTCTTCGAGATGAATCCCAAGGAATCTCCTCAGTATGTGGGTTTAGTCCAGCTGCTCCTGCATTTCCAGTTGAACTGGGTTGGGCTTTTGGCCCCTGAAGATGACAGGGGAGAACGTTTTGTCTCAACTCTGACACCAATGCTCCAGGAGAACGAGATCTGCCTGGCCTTCTCCAAAATGATAAAAGTGGATGATTTTGCAATTACAGTGAAAACATTAATTCACATTTTCCAAACTTGCTCAACAGAAGTGTTTATTCTGTTTGCAGACGTCAGTATTACTATCAGCGTAGCAGCGGCACTACATTTTTCTGAAAAATTCATGAAAGTATCTTTAAGGAAAGTTTGTATCTATACTTCCCATTGGAAACTTGGCATGGGACCAATCTGAAGACAAATTACAAGCTAAAAAGCTTTTTCATGGGGTCTTGCAATTTAGGGACCACTCTGGGGACATCACAGAATTCAGCCACTTCTTCCTGTCTTGAGACCCCTTGAATACCCAAGGAGATGTCTTTCTGCCTCCATGGTGGGAATTTATCTTTGGCTGTAAGATCCATCAATCAGGAAAGATTCCTCCAAAGGGGGGAAAACAATGTACAGGAAAGGAGAATCTGCAAAATCTTCCAAATTACACTTTTGGAAGGAGCATGATAGGTGACAGTTACAATATCTACTTTGCTATTTATACTCTGGCACACTCTTTACATGCGATGTATGGATCCAGAGCTCAACCAACCATGATGAGACTTGGAAAGAGGACCTCAAATGTGAAATCATGGCAGGTAAGTTTTGTGGGTTTTGACTCAGTCCACAGTCACTGAGATTGGAAGCTCCCCATATGGCTTTCTTCTGTTAGTGATTAAATATTTGCATTCTCCCATTCCAATTCATCTGAGACCCTGCCCCCCCCCCTTTTTTTTTGTTTGCCAATTATTGTGCTACTCAGCTTGCTTTGTGCAAACATTCATTTATCAGTTAACAAGACCTTGCATCAAAATAAATATTGGAAAATGCATGCAGCCAAGTATCACAAGAGGAAAATCTTAAAATTAAATTTAGATTGTGGAATTAAAATTCTTGTGTTTTGATGAAATTAGAGTTGGAAACCATGGCCAGTGATAAAGAGAAAATATTTAGTTTAAGAGTTAAATACACCTGATTCCTCAGATGGCCATCCAGAGATGGAACTAGCTATTCAAATATAAACCCAACTTCTCAATATGGCCATGATATGATGATAGAAGACATGATGTCTCATAGCTCCAGCTCAAATACTACAATTCTTGAAAGTCTCCTTTCTTTCAGATTGTTGCCTATTTGAGCAATGTGCAGTTCAACAACAGTGCTGGTGATGAAGTCTCCTTCTCAAAAGATGGACTGGGATCTGCTCGTTATGATCTTCTCAATTGGGTTGTGCTCCCCAATCAATCCTTTGGCTCTCTCTGGCCAGGATTTCACTATTAACTCTGATGGAATCATCTGGGCCACAAATATGAGTTGCAAGGAAATGCTGTAATTTCAGGGAAAGATTCATTCTCTTCCTGAGATTCAGAACATCTTTCTAACTTGAAAAATCATCAGTTGACTCAGATATATGGTAGTCATTTCATGAGAAATCTGCTTTGCATGTAACATGTTTGATTTGTGTCACTCCACAAAGTGTTAGGCTTGGAAACATCCTCTGCTTGAAATGCAGTAGGCAATTAGAGCAGGCAACAGTGATTTCCAAGGACCATTCCTGCTGAGTTGTATTCTCATGGTTCTTCCTTTTATAAATTCTGTAGTTTAGTCACAACTCTTTCTCTGCAGGCTGAGATCCTAGTTTCAATATCCCACATCCATTGGTCTGTCAGGAATGCCAGTGGCATGAATCCCTCTGAAGCTATTCCTGACTTCTGAAAGACGGTGGCAATCTATTTCTTTCCAAAAAAAATCTAATCACACAAGTAGGAATATGGAAACAGAAATGGGGGGAAAATTAATGCATCTGGTTTATTGCTTAAGTAATTTCAAGTATTTCTCTTTCAGACCATCCCCTCTGCCAGGTGTGGAAGGAAGAGGTGCCAGGCAGGAGAGAGGAGAAGAGTTCCAGAAGGCAAGCCGGTTTGCTGCTATCAGTGTGATGCTTGTCCAGAAGGGACCATTTCTAATCAGACAGGTAGAGCAGGTACTTTTGAAGTAGATCTTCTACAATCTAGGAAGACATTCAATAAATCAATATGTTTTTGTTATTGTGTCATTTTTTATGTGATTGACACGCAGTCATGCCTTTCAGTTTACAGATGTGTTCTGACCTACCTGAATTTCCCAAGAGCAAAAACAAAGAAAAACTGAAATGTTCACGGTTTTATTCTACAAATACCTCTTTGTCGTTACCAGATGGCTTGCAGCCAAGTAATCCAATTAGAAAAACCTTCAAATAAATCAAAGTCTGTTATCATCACACTGAATCCTTCAAACGCTTTTTGCCTTCTGCAAAGGCAAAAACCGTTCTCAACCAAGTTTATATTGCCTAGAGGGAGGGGCCATTACATTGCCTCCTTACTCCAGAGTTGTCTATGCAGCTTCAGCTGTTCCCTCCTACGAATCATCCTGTGCTCAGTGGAATGAGCACAGGTTCTTCTGAAATCTCCTCATCACCGCTGCCAGCCCCCACCATCTCTGAAGGCAGCAGTCCACTCCCTGATGGTCCCGGCCCCTCCTCCGAATCCTTGCTCTCCTCCACTGTCTGCATCTGCTGCTGGCTAACCACACCAAGATGTAAATTACCTTGGCCACCGAGGCTACCTTCCTTGATCCTCAGCAAGGATAGTTTGAGGGCACAATTTATGAGTTCCCAAAATCCATTTTTGCTTCTACTTTCACATCCAATTGGTAAACCAAGTTCCAATGTTTTCCTGAGGAAGGGGATATGCAGTCCATAGGAGATTCATCTATTTATGGCTCTTTGATACAGCAGGAGGGACAAAAACATCTCAATGAACAGATTTGAGATACAAAGCAGAGAGGTTATGTCAGCCTTCAAGATCTTCTACTATTGCTTTGCATCTTTTGGCTGTCATAAGAAACGTGGGGGAGGAGGGGAGGAGTCTGGGAAGTGTGCTGGAGGTGTTACATTTTTTCTGTTGTGTAAAGGAGGAGGGGGGTTTCTATTTCTCGCTTAGCTTTCTTTTCTCTGTGCAACTGCAACCCTTTATCAAAGTATGCCAAGGTCAACGGACAGAGGCCTCATCATCACCTGAAGATGCCCACATGATTATATTCACAACTTCTAATTGGAAGTTTCATTTGAACTATTTGGGGTGGGAACATTTCCATCACTTTGTATATGTGATTTACGCGCCTAATTTCTCAGATTCAGAATTCTTTGGTTGCTACCACTTCATTTTCAGTAAAAGATAACTTTTCTCTACCTTAAAGAGTCTAAGTATTTCCTTCTTGGATTTTGAATGGAGCACCTCACAACATTATTCTGAATCTCCCTCTACCAGCCCACCTGGAGAAAACACCCAATTTTCTTCCGAGGGGGCCTGAACAACATGTCATCTTCAACCAGTGACCAGGAAGATCTGGGAGCCATTGGAGGGCAAGATTCTTTGCTGGTACAGGAAGCCCAATTGTTAGCAGAGCTCAATCTGGAAGAGGATCCAGCTGTGAAGCCCAGATGGTCGGTGGGGTTTGTGTGGAAAGATCCGGAGAAGGACCCCCCCCCCCCCGGGATCACAACTACCCACTGGAGTGGAAAAGAGGACCCATGGCAGGAGAGGAAAAAGAGACAACTCTCACTGGATCAACCCAGGAGACTCCTTAATGAAGCCTTTGAACAACTCCAAGCTGCACAAAAGTATGAGGGGGATGGGGGAGTAGCCCCAGCTACAAGAAGCAGAGCAGCCCCCTCTCCCATAAATCAACCCGAACTAGCAGCAGCCCCAGGGCCAGCAGCGGGAGGTGTAATTCTTAGAAGGCATAGAGCTTCTAAGTTGCCTCCATTAGAAGTAAAGGACGGGGGAAATCCCAAAACCCTGGGGTTTTTCCTAGCCCAAGTTTGGAGCTATATGGAAGAATATGGGGAGGATTTTTCCTCAGAAGCAGCCAAAGTGAGATGTGTTACCAGGGCTCTCGAGGGAACAGCTGCAGAGTGGATGGTGACCCTGCATAATGATAATGCTCCCCAGTTAATGAATTATAACCTGTTCATGACTGTACTGCGGGCTAGGTTTGAGGACCCATTGACAGAGCACAAGGCCCGGATCAGGATGAAGACCAGAAATTAGGGGAGGAGGTCAATGGCTGACTACAACCAAGAATTTAGACAGTTAACAGGTCATATTCGAGGCTGGTCCCAGGAAGCCCTGATAGAAGCGTTTAAAGATGGATTAAAGATAGAAGTGTTTAAAGATGGATTACCAGAGATGCATTGCTAGAAGAGACCCAAATGACTTGCAGATGTGGTACTTGCTGACAGAAGTGGAAATTGATTTAACCCAAAGCAGACGGTGGGGAGGTTCTGGGTGGAGCAAGCCTTCCCCCCCACATCCTCAAGAGGTCCCCAAACCTCAGAGGTGAGGAGCGGATGCAAGACCCAACCCCTCTTCCTGTTTCCGATGCTGGAAGAAAGGTCACTGGGCTGTGAACTGCAAAGTCAAGCTGGAACCAAAGGGGGTGCCAAAAGGAGGGAAGAAACCTGAAAAACCCCAGCGAAGCCTTGCGAATCAGTGCTAAAGATCACAGAGGTGGGAGAGGTCACCCCTCCCATGGGAGAGGAGTCGGAAACCCTGACTACCCCTGAAGAGAACGATTATGACTCGGAAGATGACTTCCTGGTAATTCTAACTGAGGGCCCTATGACCATTCCGGTAAAGTTGAGGGTACCCACTTCAGGGGTCGAAGGGGAAATGCTAGCCCTGCTAGACTCTGGGTGCACAAGGTGTGTAATCAACACGGGAGTAGTGGAGAAAATGGGCTTAAAACTAAGACCTTTGAAAAAGTCCATTTCCTTTTGCCAATTAGATGGATCAGTGGCTGCGAGTTGCCCTGCACGTTTTATCACAGAACCTGTGGAAATGAGTATGGGAGAGCACAATGAGACTCTGCACTTTATTGTGGCCCCTGGGATGGAGCAACCGTTAATACTGGGATTAGCCTGGCTCCGGAAATGGAACCTCCAAGTTAATTGGAAAAAGGGGTCATTGCGCATACGCACCAATCAGCGACCGGAAAAGGAGGGGTGATCTCAGCCGAAGCTTCAGAATCCAATTGAAATAGCTTCCACAGGTACCGAACCCTTGAAAGGGGAGGAGAAAATTATAAAAGAATATTGGGATTTAAAGGAAGTATTCAGTGAAAAGACCTCAGATGACCTCCTGCCTCATCGGTCAACAGATTGTGCTACTGAAATTTTACCTGGGGTGAAGCTCCCAAAACCGAAATTATACTCAATGACCCCATGAGAATTAGAGGAGCTAAGATTGTTTATAGATAAAAATCTGGAATGTGGTTTCATCCAAACTGCTAGGCCCCGGGTAGCGGCCCCATTGTTGTTCCATGAAAAGAAAGATCGCTCCAAACGCTTGGTGGTTGACGACAGAAATTTGAACGCCATTTCCGTGGAAAACGTGTCCCCCTCCCTTTGATGAAGGACATGCTGCCCAACCTAGCCAAGGGAAAGATTTTCATGAAGTTGGATTTGAGAGAAGCATACTCCCGAATTCGAATTAATAAAGGGGATGAGTGGAAGACCGCTTTTAACTGCCCGATGGGTTGCTTCCAATTCAACGTTCTTCCTTTTGGCCTATATGGGGCCCCACCTGTATTCATGCAGATGATCAATCAGGTGATGCATGAACATTTACACAAGGGGGTTCTGGTTTACCTTGTTGACATCCTTATCTACACAGAAACTCTAGATGAACATGTGAAACTAGTGCGGTCGGTTCTACAGAAACTGTGTGCTGCTAAGTTGTATGCTAAATTGTCAAAGTGTAAATTCCATCAAAAGAAAATTGACTATTTGGGATATCGCATTTCATCTGAGGACATAGAAATGGATCCAGGGAATGTGTATGCCGTATTGGAATGGGCTCTCACACATACCAGAAAACAACTTCAGGGCTTCTTGGGATTTGAAAATTTTACCGGCAATTTATCCCGATGTTTGCTTAGATAGCAGTGCCCATCACAAATCTCTTAAAAACAAAAGGGGAGGTGAAGCCAAGGCCAGGAAAGCCGCTGGACTGGTCCATGGAGTGCCAAGCAGCTTTTGAAATGCTAAAACGACTGTTTGCTGCAGAACCAGTGCTAAAGCACTCGGATATGGAAGCTCCTTTCGTGATCCAAGCTGATGCGAGTGATGTGGACATTGGAGCGGTGTTACTTCAAATCAACGAGAAAGGGACCTTCCAGCCTTGTGCGTATACCTCCCGTAAGCTGTCTGAAACAGAGGGAAGGTGGGCCGTCAGGGAAAAAGAAGCTTTTGCAGTTCGTTGGGCCTTACTGACATGGAAACATTTCCTGGAAGGAGCAAAACATCCATTTGAGGTATGGACTGAGCATAAAAATTTGGAAGCCTTAAAAACATCCCAGAAGTTGTTCCCTAAACAAGTCCGCTGGGCCCAGTCTTCCAAGCGGTTCAATATCTCACTGAAGTACATTCCAGGGGGGAAGAACTTCATGGCGGATGCTCTCTCTAGACTACCCCAATATAATAGTATTCGCCATGAAGTGATAAGTACAACTGTTTCGACCAAACATCTAGCCACTCCAGTGATCACCAGAGCCCAAAAGAAGAAAGAAGAAGTCGATTTATCGAATGACCTAACTGCACAACTAAAAGAAGCCTAAAACTTGATGATTTGTTCCTGGCTCATTCGAATGACTATACAGTTAATGATGGTTTGGCTTGGGTGGGGACCAAACTGTATGTGCCACAGGTGCTGAGAGGCCAAATACTACAACAAGCTCATGATTCTAAAGCAGCTGGTCATTTTAGATTTGTGAAAACTTTACACCTGGTTAAGCGGCAATTCTGGTGGCCTACTTTGAAGAAGGACATTGAAGCTTATGTAGCTAGCTGTCCAATTTGTGCTTCGGCAAAGAGAACTCCTGGTAAGCCAGCAGGGTTGTTACAAAATGTAGCTGGACCAACAGCCCCATGGAAGGACTTTATAGTAGAATTACCGAAAGCAGTGGAAACACGGTTATTTGGATGGTAACCAATTTGTTTTCCAAACAAGTAAATTGCATACCTTGTTCCAAGATTCCATCTGCAAAGGCGTTGGCTAAACTGTTTATTTAACATATCTATAGGTTACATGGCGTTCCGGAATGCATAATCTCTGACTATGCAGTCAGAGGGGTCCAATTTACCTCAAATTTTTGGAAAGACTTCCTGAAGTTGATAGGCTCCACCCAGGGCTTAAGTTCCGCCCATCACCCCCAAACCAATGGGGCCTCTGAGAGAACTAACGCAGTGTTAGAACAGTATCTTAGATGTTATATAAATTATCAACAAGATAACTGGTCCGACCTACTACCATTTGCTGAAGTGGCATACAACAACTCCGTACATTGTAGTACTGGATTTACTCCATTTAAAGTAGCTTTGGGACAAGATTTTGTACCCATCCCTGAACTTCCTCATAAAAGGCCTAACATCCATTCATTGGATGAATGGATAACTCAACTCCAACTTAACTGGCCAGTGACACATAAGCATTAGATGAGGCCCATCAAGCTCATAAGAAGTTTGCAGACAAGAAAAGATCTGCACAGAAATTATATAAAATAGGCGACAAAGTTTTCCTGTCCACCAGATACCTGCAAACCACTCAAAGGTCGAAGAAGTTTGGTCCTAAATATGTTGGTCCTTTCACGATTGAACGGATTATAAACCCTGTCACAGTCCAGCTGAACTTACTGAAAACTCTTCAATGAATTCACCCGGGTTTCCATGTTAGTTTGTTAAAACCTGAACATACTTCTGATTTAAGACCCATCCAGGCTGACCCTCCCATACCAATACTGATTGAAGGTGAACAACATTTTGAAGTTAAAGAAATTCTGGACTCTCACAAATGTAGAGGTCTGTTCCAGTATCTTGTAGCCTGGAAACATTTCCCTTCTTCACAAGCCGAATGGGTTAATGAAAACGATGTTAAAGTCCCTAAGTTGGTCAAACATTTCGTACCAAGTATCCTGATAAGCCTTAGGATTGTATTCATTTGAAATTGTCTAATGATTAATTATTGTCTTTATATTTTTCTCCTCTCTCTCTTTTAGGACTGACGGTTTTCTTATTCTAAGAGGGCCGAATGTCAGCCTTCAAGATCTTCTACTATCGCTTTGCATCTTTCGGCTGTCATAAGAAATGGGAGGGGGAGGAGGGGAAGAGTCTGGGAAGTGAGC
>BLBF01015626.1:0-22682 GCA_015471245.1 Laticauda colubrina
AATGTTCAAGAATAAATCTGAAAAATGTTGGAAATGTCATCAGATACCTGGCTCATACTATCATATGTGGTGGACTTGTGAGAATGCTAGAAAATATTGGACTAAAATTCACATGTGGTTGGAAAAAATGACAAAGAAACACATAGACTTGAAAGCAGAGATCTTTTTATTGGGAATTTTACCTGATATATATAATAAAGACTTGAAATATTTGATTGTAAATGTATTAACAGCGGCTAGGATTGTATTTGCTAAAAACTGGAAGAATGAGAAAATGCCATTGCAGGAAGAAATTATTGAGAAAATATTGGAATGTGCTGAGATGAGTAGATTGACATTTGAAATTAGAGAACAAGAAGATAAACATTTTTATGCAATTTGGGGTTTTTTTTATCAATGGTTAGATGATAAAATACAATAATAGAGCATTAATATTATATATATGAAGAGTTTTTAGGATTGTTTTGTTATGATTATATGATAAATTATAGAATAAACTGTTTGAAGTATTGTTATCTCGCAAAGCATGAATGATTAAAGGTATAGTCAGAAAAAGATTTTTATTTTTTTTTATTTTTTTTTTAGTAATATTAGAATATGGATTGACAATATGAGTGGTTATGCAATATAATTGTAATTGACACTATAAAATGAATGCACAAAACTGATGAACCAACCGATACACCGGAAGTATATATGAGAGTAGATGTTTTTAATGTTTTGTATGTTTGTCTGTTTGTAGAAAATTAATAAAATCTTTAAAAAAAAAAATTGGAATGATGCAAGAGGTGATGGCGGAGAATGAACAAAAGCTAACAACAATGGAGGCAAGAACAGATCTGGTGGGAAAAAAACTAACTGAATCAGAACAGAATTGGAAAGTATTATATTGTGAACGGGATTTGGTGGTTCATATTGAATTGGAGAAAGTGACATTTTTCCTCAGATTTCAAAAATAATTGAAGATAGGAAGGAAGGTTTATGATCAATAATGACAGATTTGATAGCAGCAGTTCTTCAGAAAAACAAACAAGAAGTTTGGAGTGACATTGATGAGGTCTACAGGATATATTATACACTATGCACGTAGACATAAACTACCTTGGGAGGTCCATATTCGCTTTGCAAGAAAGACAATGCAAGACCTGCTCTATGGAAAGACCAGAGATGAGCCACTACTATACAAAGGACATGAAGTACTAACTTTGAAACAAATACCTAGGAGAGTCAGAGAGCAAATAAGAAACTATTAAGAATGGAATAGCATTTAGATAACTCATGCTGGAGGGCCTCTTAATATCCTGGCAGGACAAGAAATATAAGATTGACTCACTGGACAAAGCACAAGAATTTTGTGACTGATACTTAGGACCCAAAGAACAGCAGGAAAATAGGGAGGGGCTAGATACGAGAAGTGAGGAAGAACAAGCCTCTGAAGAGAAAGAAACAGAACAGGAACTAGAAGGGCAGAACACTAGAGAGGAAGAAGGTGACAACAGACCCAGAAGAGAACCAAGAACAAGAAACGAGACAAGGACCATTCTATACAAGCAGTAACATTGATAAAGAAACCACCCTATTATCAATTAATATAAATGGCTTAAATTTACCATCAAAAAGAAAGCAGACATTTGAAAAACTTAAGAAGCAAAATGCAGATATCATATTTTATGCAAGAAATCCATATCCCTGAGAACCAGATAGATCTTTTAAAATCCCCTAATTTGGGTAAAACGTATTGGGGTCTGACAAATCAGAAAAAAGGGGCACTGTAGTATACATAAAAGACTGGTTGCACCTGAGGCAGATATATAAGGACAAGGAAGGGAGAATGTTATTCATAGAAATTACCTTAAATCAGAAAAAGATTTTATTAGTGATAATATATGCCCCAAATACAAATCAAAAAGACTTCTATTCCAAGCTTCATCAAAGGATAGTAGAAATTGAACACCTACATGTGTGTATAGTAGGAGATTAAAATGGAGTGCCAGATATAGAGAAAGTCTACAAAAGCAGTAAAAAGAATAAAACAAAGAGGAAAACACTCCCGTCTACCTTCAATAGAATGGTGACAGAATTGAATTTGAAAGATGCTTGGAGAGAACTGAACCCTACTAAAAGACAATTCAATTTTTTTCCAATTCTCACCACTCGTGGTCAAGAATAGATTTGATATGGATGGATTTGGGATTAATGGAGAACACAGAAAAAACAGAGATTTTACCAAACACATGGGCTGACCACAACCCAGTTAAAATTAAATGGAGAGGAAAGAGGAGGATTGGAAGGTGGACACTTAATAAAAATGTATTAAGGGATAAAAAATATATTAATATGATATAAAAAGAATTTAAAATATTTTTAAAATCAATTAGAGAGAACACACATCCTTACAGAATTTATGGGATACAACAAAGGCCTATATAAGGGCTTTAACTATTGCCTATGATATAAAAAGGAACAAAGAAAAAAAACGACAATAGAAAGGTTGGAGGGAGAAATTGAAAGACTATCAGACAGAAGGATCTGAGTAATGGAAATATTAAAAGAGAAATTGATCTGGTGAAGCACAAAATAAATCTGAGTGTCCAGGAGGACCTGGCCAGGAAAATCAAGTTAGCAAAGCAAAATTACTTTGAAAACATGAATAAGCCAGGGAGATGGTTGGCTCACAAATTAAAAAAAGAAAGATAGTAGCCCTCCGAGATCAAGAAGGAAAAATGTGTTTCCAGATGCATGAAAAGAAGGAAATTGCTCAAAAATTCTTTGCAAATTTTTACTTGCAGGAATAAACCCTAGAAAAGAAATAACAGATGAAGAAAAAGACATTTCAAATGATAAAATTTCTATAAAATAAATTAGAGATGCAATTGGGAAACAGAAAACCAATAAGACCCCTTGCCCGGATGGAATTCCATCAGAACTTTATAAAGAATTTCAGGAAATATTATAGGAACTAATGGCAGATTTGTACAACGAAGCCCTTGAATGCGCTAAAATACCAAAATCATGGACAGAGGCATAATAACGCTCATTCATAAAGAACAGACAGACCCACAACAAATATGGAACTATAGCCCAATTTCCCTCTTAAATATGGATTATAAGATCCTAGCCATGATAACATCTGAGAGGCTAAAAAGGATACAAAGTAGAATCATCCATCCTGACCAGAACGGGTTTCTTCTGCGTAGGCAGATGAAGACCAATGCAAGGATAATTTTGGACATTTCAGAATTTTATGAAATGTGCCCAAATAGATCAATGGCACTTATGTTCCTAGATGCCCAGAAGGCCTTTGATAATTTGAATTGGAGATTTCTTATTAATCAACTGATTGGTATGAAATTTAGTGAAAACTTTCTGGGATTCATCAAGACAATCTATAAGATACAAACAGCAAAAATAATAATGAATGGAGAAATTACGGATAGCTTAGAGATCAGTAAGGGAGTGAGGCAAGGATGCCCCCTGACCCCATTGTTATATATATTAGCAGAAGAGGTATTATTGACACAAATATGACAGAACTGAGATATCAAAGGATTAAATATTGAAAGAGTATAAACTCCAAGCCTTTGCCGACAATAATTAATTACAGAAAAAACCAAATTAGTAACGAAAAACTGCACAAAAAAACAAAATGAAGAATTGGCAAACAAATTAGGTATGCAGGTAGTAAATAAAGTAAAATATCTCGGGATCTGGCTGACAGCTAAGTGTTCCTCTATCAAAAAGGATAATTATGACAAATTGATAACCCAAATATTAAAAGGTTTAGATAATTGGGCCAGGATACAACTGTCCTTGTTAGGGCGGATCGCAATAATAAAAAATGAATGTCTTACCAAAGTTGCTATTTCTGTTCCAGATGGTGCCAGTCAACTTGGTGGAAAAATTCTTTGAAGATTTAAAAAGAAATTTCAATATTTATTTGGCAGAAGAAAAAAGCCATGATAAAATACAAATTATCACAAGATACTAGAAAGAAAGGAGGTTTTGGTCTCCCATAGTTTGAATTATATTATCAGACGGCAATAGCCACATGGCTCAAATAGAAGGATACTAACGTTAGAGGCTTTGACCTACAACTTGGCTGGCATGCATTTATCTGGGACAGGAAGAGTAAATATCACTCGTACTTTCAAAGACATTGAGTGAGAGATACCATCCTAAACACATGGGAAAAAATAAAAAGGAACCATTATGGAAAGGTGCCATTATGGGTAACAACAATAGAAGCAGTAATACATCCCAATATTCTGGATTGTACCAAAATGATAAAATACAGAGATTTGCTAAATGAAAAAGGGGAATTAAAACCTAGGAACCAATTACAACATCAGGGAATTGAGATAGGATGGTGGCCTTATTTGCAAATGCAAGTACATTATAACAAAAATAAAAAACAATTTGGCTTTTACCCAACCCAGGCAAGAGTTAGATAAAATATGGCAAGAGGAAGAAAAAAAAAGATCAGTAAAACTTACAGCTATCTATTAGATTATAAAATGAAGGAGAAAACCATCAAAGAATGCATGATAATTTGGGCTAAAAATGTGGGCCATACTATCAACTTAGACCAGTGGAACATATTTGGAAGATAAACTATAGACTAACAATGTCAGTCTCTTACACAGAGAACTTATATAAGATGTTTCATCACTGGCACTTACCACCAGTGAGATTAGTCAAAAGGTTCCCTAACATGACACCCAAGTATTGGAAATATAATTATAATCAGGAAACATATTTCCACATGTGGTGGACATGCCCCCATGCATGAAAATATTGGCAAAAAATTAGAATATGGATAGAGGAAATAACAAAACAGAGAGTTAAATTCAAACTGGAAATTTTTTTATTAGGCATGTTAGAATCAAATATGAATAGGAAGCACCAATATTTAATTCTTCATATTATAACGGCAGCTAAATTAAGTTTTGATCAAAATTGGAAATTGGCTATGACCCTTTCAGAAAATATGATAAAGATTTCTGGAGGGCAGAGCTGGTGTCGCGGCAGTACAGCATGCGATCTTTAAGCTCTAAAGGCCCGGTCCCACTGCACTTACGGATGCAAAGAGGATGTAAAGCGTTAAAAAAAGCTTGCCATCCATTGAAAAACGCGATGCATCCATTGTGTACTCATTACATACGTGTTTCATACACTCTATCCGTCTAGTATCCGTCCACTGCAATTTTATCCACGCAAGAAGTTTTGAGTTGCACAAAACTTTGTGAACGGATGAACTTTCTGCCACGTACGATGTACATCCACGACATATATGGCCAACAAACGTTCTATGTCCGTTATCATCCGTTAAACATCCGCTGTATTCTGGCCATCTCCTCAACTCACATCCGCTGCAGCTGAAAACGGAAAGAGGGAGGAAACAAAAGGTACACGGAACGGCTACACAGCGTTAGTAGCACGGAAATAGAAAGGATGTAAGCGTATGCATCTCATATATAAAGTATACAAAACGGACAAAACGTTTGTATCTGGGATGTATCACGACTGCAGTATGTCTAGAGTATGCAGAAGGACACCTAGTGGACAACTGATATTTCCTAAAAAAGGGGGAGAAAATCATCTGGATCTCAGTATGAGTCCAGCAGCCGTGGTGTACAGACCTCTTCACCCTTGGTCTTGCTCTTCCACATCATCAACTGTTCTCCACCATGGATGATAAACACAGTCCGTATGATAGCTGCACTCATTCATCACCAGAACCAAAACCTGTTCAGACTGTTTCAAGTTTTATACAGAAGGAGAAGAAGGAGATGTCCAAGAGCTGTGTGGGTCCAAGGATGTATTGTGAGAAAAATGGAGTTTGGACTGTATGATCAGTTGATGGTGGAGCTGAGGAATGAAGACCCTCGTGCATTCCATCACTTCATGAGGATGCCACCAGCCATGTTTGACAAACTTGTAGAGCGTCTGAGACCCAGGTTGACCAAGCCTAGCACCAACTTCCATCCCAACCTGGACCCTGGACTGAAGGTGGCCCTGACTCTGCGGCACCTGGTCTCTGGAACCACATACAGAAACATGCAGTATGCGTGGAGGGTGCCACACAACACCATCAGCAAAGTGGTCAGAGAAGTGGTGCAGGCCACCATCGAAGAATACGTGGAGGAGCTCCTCAAGGCTGGAGAAAACTTGCAGAAGAGTGGTATCAGAGGTGGAACTTTCCCCAGACCGTTGGAGCCATAGATGGGAAGCACGTGGCCTGCAAAGCTCCAGCCAACACAGGGTCCACTTATTACAACTAGGGCTTCTTCAGCATCATCCTCTTTGCCATGTTTGATGCTGACTACAAGTTCATCTAAATTGATGCTTCAGGCAATGGGTCAGCATCAGATGGCCAGGTATACAACGCAAGTGACCTCAAGGATGGGCTGGAACGCAACCTCATCATGGGTTTTCCAGATCCAGACCCCCTACCCAATGACACACAAGATGTGCCCTATTTCATCGTTGGTGATGACGCGTTCTCCCTCAGAACCTACCTCATGAAGCCGTATATTTCAAGATACCTCACCCATGAAGAGAGGATCTTCAACTACAGGCTGTCCAGGGCAAGGCGGGTGGTGGAGAACGCCTTTGGCATCCTGGCCAACAGGTTCCAGGTACTTCTCACCACCATGCAGCATCACCCAGACTGTGAGGAGCATCGTGGAAGCTTGCTGCATCCTGCACAATCTCATGCGCACCCTACCCAGTGTTGCAGAACAGACTTGTCGACCGTCAACAAGGGAATGGGGACATGGAGCCTGGTGAATGGAGGCAAGGATGTAACCTGATAGGCACTGTGGATGTACAAGGCCCCAACAGAGCTTCACGTGAAGGGAAGAAGCAGCGCAACCTACTGAGACACTGGTGCAACTCCCCAGCTGGAGCAGTGGAGTGGCAAGACAGGATGATAGATGATTAATGGATGTTTCCTTGAGACTGTTGCATAACACTGATGAGATTGTGCCATGTATGTTGAATGGTCCTACAATGAACAGAGCATTAATAAAGAGCTTTGTTTATTTTGAAATGTGTGGATCCATGAATAAATTGTTATTGATAATAAAGGTCCATATGTGTGGCAGCTGGGATGATGGACCATACAGTCCCACGATGCTTGCACTGGAGGTTTATCAATCTCACAACTATCCTTATCTATCCCCACAAGCATGCAAAGGCTTAACCATTTTTTCAAAGTTTTCACCAACACTTTACTAAGTAAACAAAATGAACCAAGTAAACTAAGTGTCTTAAGCAAAGATAACCTTTCTTAACTTTATGACTTTATTAAATAAGCAAAATGAACCAAGTAAACTGTACTGTGTTAAGCAAAGATAACCTTTATTAACTTTCTTAACTTTATGACTTCATTAAATAAGCAGAATGAACCAAGTAAAGTGACTTTAGTGTCTTAAGTAAAGATAACCTTTATTAACTTTCTTAACTTTATGACTTTATCAAATAAGCAAAATGAACCAAGTAAACTGTATTAAGTGTCTTAAGCAAAGATAACCTTAATTAACTTTCTTCGGTAAACTTTATGACTTTATTAAAAAAAGCAAAATGAACCAAGTAAAGTGTCTTAAGCAATGATAAACTTAACAAGTACAACTCAGTCTTTGACACTATTCTCAGTCTCTCTGAGTCATACCCCAGGTCTCAGCTGTTAAGCAGGCAGGGACTGTGGAGGTGGCTGTGGTTTGAGTGCTGGTCTGAGGCAACATTGGGGTGCTTGGCCCCGAGGGTACAACAGGGGATGGTGTGTACAGGAAGCTGTCTGAGAGCTGACTCAGTCCCATGAGGTTGAGAGGCCCTTCATCAAGGACTTGAGATGTCAGGCCCAATACTGATGACAGATTGTTCGTTGACGGGCTTGGCTGTGGGATGGAGGAAGGAGGAGTGTAGTGGGGCTGTCTGGTCTGCAGCTGGGTGAGGAGTGGCGTCTATGGCATGCGATGAACCTGGGCCTGGACTGGGAAGTTCTGCTTCTGCTGTGGGAAGTCCTGGTAGTCGTAGCCTTGGTAGGTGAGGGGCTGTTGAAAGCCGTGGAAAGGCATCGCCTGGAGTGGAGGAGCAGACCTGGACTGGGTAGGACCAGCTTCAGCTGGGCCTTGAGGGTTGTGCAGAAGTGCTGTGATCTTCTGCTTCATCACTTGGTACTGGGCCTCGGGCAGGTCCCCGAGGGTCTGGCTCACAAAGGTGATAAAGGGCTTCTGGTCTTAGGATGGTATGTCGCTGTGGACCAGCTGAGAGAGAAGTTCTGTGCTGGTCTTCATTGTGTCCCTGATTTCCAACAGCACACTGTGGTCCTGGCCCTCCAGTCTGCCTCTCTGCCTGCATCCTCTGGAGCTGGGGGTGGGGGTGGGGGTGGGTTGGCCTCTGGTGGCTGCTGCTTCTTCCTCCATTTGTGACAGCAGGGCGTCATCCTCCATGGGATCCTCCAAGTCTGCCGGCATGGGGAGTGCAGCTGTCGGGGGGGTCTCTGCCATGGGGCCCTCTGGAGACACCTGCCTGGACAGGGTAGCTGGCTCTTGGCTGGAAGAGGACTGGCTGTCTGTGGGCTGTCTGAGGGAGAGGGGTCTCAGAGGGGCTGCTCCTCAGTGGCGGATCTCACCCTCCAGGAAACTGCACTTGGCCATGACGTACATCTCCCAGTCAGTGAGCTTGACAGCAGCCTGCCCAGATTTCCTGAGGTGTAGCTTGTCATACCAGGTGTGCATGTGCTTCCACCATCCAAGGAGTACTTCTGCAGTGTAGCCCAGGCTCTCTGCCTTGTCTCTCCAAGCTGCCTGCTTCTTCGTGTCGCGATAGAGTCTGTGGCCTTTTCTCCAGAGCTACTCGTTCTCCCTCAGCCATTCCAGCACCTCATCCTCATGCTCCTCGGAAATGGTGTACTGTTTCTTCTATCCCTTCTGCTTCCCTTGCCCCTTCCTCCCTCTAGCAGAGGCTTCAGCAGGGCCTTCAGGGGCTTGAGCAGCAGGGCCTTCAGCAGCAGGGCTTTGAGGGCCTTGGGGCTAGTCCACAGCAGCAGCTGCAGCAGCAGCAACAGCAGCAGCAGCAGCAGCAGCAGCAGCAACAGCAGCAGCAGCAGCAGCAGCTTCAGAGTCAGTGCCAGGGTGTGGGATGCTGGTTCTGGCCTTTTTGCCAGGGCTGGAACAAGTAGGCACGGGCTTCCTCTTCTTGCCTGACTGACGAACCATGGTGTTCCTGCTAGATGTATGTGGCAGCACGTCTTTCTCCTGTATGCTGACTGCATGCGTGCTGCATCTTTTTATGTCCGCGGAGCTGACACAATTCATACTCCCTGCATGCGCAGTGAATGCTTTGCATCCCCTTTGTTTCCTATAGGCGTCCGTGATGCATCCGCTTCATTGGCTATGCATCCGCCCCTTCCGCTATGCATCCACTTTGAAATTCTCCCCTGGAACCCCTTCGGATGTGTCATCCGCTTCCATCCACTGTTATCCGCTAGGCTTCCTATGAACATCTGTTTAACATCCCCGCTACATACCATCCACATCCATTCTTTTCCGTTCTTTTCCGTTCTGTTTATGCAAATTTTCACCACTTTTTGGAGCGGATGACATTGAATGGATCCACCCCCAAAATTTTGCTTGTCTGCTGTGTTCTTTATGCATTCGTTTTGCGTCCATCGGTCAGTGGGACCGGGCCTTAAGATTGCTGCTGATATCTCCATTGCAGGATGGTCCCAACACACCTAAACCATCCGATAGAGACGGTGACTGAGGAGGGCACATCCTGTTAATCCCAAGGACATTACAAAGTCCCTGGTAGATCCAGGAGAAGCCCTATTTTCCCGTGGTGGAGAGGCAGCCATTAAAGCTGCTGAAGGTGGGACAGCTCCGGAATGGAAGCTGGAAAGAAAGTGGTCAGTTTGGTGAGATAATTTTCTACTTATTTTTTTCTGGAAAGAACACCCTAAAAGACTAAAAATTAAATTTAAAAGTAAAGATAAAAGTGCCCAAGTGGCAAGATTAAGTACAAATTAAGCCTGAAGGTTTTTTCTTTCTTTTTATTGAAACTTTGGATTTGTAAAAACTTTTCAATTTTTAAACTGGACTGGTCTTTCCTTTTAAATTTTAATTTTTTCCTTTTAAAATAACTATTTGGAAAAGTTTTTTTTTCTCTTGTTTTTTCTCTTTAATAATTTTAGATTTTTTTTATTCCTGGATTTAATATTAGAGGGAAAGGGAAATAAGTTGCGCTGCCACCTGGAGGCTTGGATACATTGTTTTCCTTTTTTTCCTTTCTTGTTGATACATTTGGTGTTAAGGGCCTGTCACATAGGCCGACGGATGCAAAACGTATGTAAAAAGGACACAGCGGATGAAAAAATGTTCCATCCGTTGTTATCCGCTCTCAAAAGTGCCCTGAATTTGCATAAGCAGAGCGGACAACAACGGAAAGGAATGGACGTGGGGAGGATGTAGCGAGGATGTTAAGCGGATGCTCCACAGAAGCCTAGCGGATGGAAGCGAATGGCACATCCGCAGGGCTTCCGGAGGAGCACAGCGAAGTCGATCCGCAATGGAAGGAACGGATGCAGAGCGGATGCCTAGCGGATGAAGCGGATGCATCACGGAAGCCTAGCGGATGCCTAGCAGATGCAAAGCGTTCACTGCAATTGCGGGGAGGATGCATTGCATCAGCCCCGCGGATATAAAGGGATGCAGCTCGCAAGCAGGTCACCATTCAGAGGAAAGACCTGCTGCCAAACACAGCTCCAGCCAGCCAACAACCATGGGGAAGAAGAGGAAGCCTGTGCCATCTTCTGCCAGCCCTGGCAAGAAGGACAGGGCCACCATCCCATCCCCTGGCCCTGACTCTGCTTCTGCTGGGGCTTCTGCTGCTCGGGCTGACTCTTCTGGTGCTGGGGCTTCTGCTGGTGCTGGTGCTTCTGCTGGGGCTTACTCTGCTGGTGCTGCTCCTGGTGCTGGTGCTTCTGCTGGTGCTTACTCTGCTAGCGCTGCTCCTGGTGCTGGTGCTTCTGCTGGTGCTTACTCTGCTGGCACTGCTCCTGGTGCTGGGGCTTCTGCTGGTCCTTACTCTGCTGGCGCTGCTCCTGGTCCTGCTGGTGCTCCTGGTGCTCCTGGTGCTGCTGGTGCTCCTGGTCCTGCTGGTGCTCCTGGTCCTGCTGGTCCTGCTGGTCCTGCTTTTGCTGCTACTGTTGTTGTTGCTGCTGCTGGTGGTGCTGGTGTGGTGGAGCAGCCCCTAGAACCTCGAAGCCCCTCTGATGAGGGCCCAGATGGCCCTGCCAGAGGGAGGAAGAGGCATACGTGTGAACGGGAGAGGAGGCAATCCTCCATCGAAGAGGAACATGAGGATGAGGTGTTGGAATGGCTGAGGGAGAACGAGTATCTTTGGCAGAAGGGACACAGGCTCTATCAAGACACCAAAAGGAAGCAGGCTGCTTGGAGAGAGAAGGCGGAGAGCCTGGGCTACACTTTGGAGGGGCTCCTCGGCTGGTGGAAGCACATGCACACCTGGTACGGGAAGCTGCACCTCAAGAAATCTGGCCAAGCCACGGTCAAGCTGACGGACCAAGAGACCTACGTGGTGGCCAAGTGCAGCTTCTTGGAGGGTGAGATTCGCCACTGAGGAGCAGCCCCTCTGACAACCCTCTCTCTCAGGCAGCCCGCAGAGAGCCAGTCCTCTTCTGGCCAAGAGTCAGCTCCTGTGTCCAGGCAGGTATCTGTGGAGCGTCCCACGACGGAGACCCCCCCGACAGCTGCACTCCCCATGGCGGAGCGCATGGAGGATCCCCTGATGCAGTGAGAGCAAGGAGAGGGCACTTCCACCAGAGACCAACCCACATCCACCCCCAGCTCCACCTCCACAGAAAGCAGGCAGAGAGCCAGACCAGAGGGACAGAGCCACACTGTCCTGCTGGAGATCAGGGACACCATCAAGAGCAGTGTAGATCTCCTCTCTCAGCTGGTACACACCGACATACCATCCTCAAACCACAAGCCCTTCCTCACCTACGTCAACCAGACCCTCCTGGACATGTCCGAATCACAGTACCAGGTGATAAAGGACAGGATGACCGGTCTTCTTCACAACCCTCCAGACCCAGCTGAACCTGCTCCCACCCAGTCCAGGTCTGCTCTTCCACCCCAGGTGATGTCACTGCCCTTCCAAGGCTTTCCACAGGCCCTCACCTACCAAGGCTACAGCTACCAGGAGCTCCAGCAGCACAGGCAGTGCTTCCCAGTCCAGGCACAAGTACATCGTATGCCACTGGTGCCACCGGTGCCACCCACGCCACAGATGCCACCCACGCCACAGATGCCACCCATGCCACAGATGCCACCCACGCCTCACCTCGCTCACCTGCAGACCAGACAGCCCCACTACACTCACAGCCAAGCCCAGCCTCAGAACATCTGTCATCGGTCTTGGGACTGACACCCCATGTCCTGGAGGAAGGGGCTCTCAACATCACAGGACTGAGCCAGCTCTCTGAGAGCTTCCTCTACACACCATCCCCTGTTGTACTCTGGGGGCCAGGCACCCCAATGTCGCCTCAGACCAGCCCTCCAGCAGCAGCCACCTCCACAGCACCTGGACCCTTCACCCCTGAGACTATGGGCACGCCTCAGAGTGACTGAGAAGAGTGCCAGAGACTGGGTTGCTACCTGTTGACTTTATCTTTGCTTGGGACACTTTACTTGGGTCATTTTGCTTTCACAGTTTGTTATTAATAAAGATTATCTTTGCTTCACACACTTGCTTCAGTTCTTTTCGTCAATAAAGTCTTGGTGGAAACTTTTAGAAATGGTTTAAGCCTTTGCATGCTTGTGGGATGGGTTAAGATAACAGTGGGATGGGCAGGGATACCTTTGGGATGGGTAATAGCTGTGGGATGGGCAGGGATACCTGTGGGATGGGTAATAGCTGTGGGATGGGCAGGGATACCTTTGGGATGGGTAATAACTGTGGGATAGATAAACCTCCAGTGCAAGCATAGTGGGACTGTATGGTCCACCCTCCCAGGTGCCACACCTATGGCCCTTTATTGTCAATAACAATGTAATCATTCATCCACACATTTCAACATAAACACAACTCTTTATTAAATGCCCTGTTCATTGTAGGGCCACTCAACATACATGGCCCAATCTCATCAATATGATGAGACAGGCTGAAGGAAGCATCCATTAAGCATCTATCATCCTGTCTTGCCACTCCACTGCTCCAACTGGGGAGTTGCACCAGTGTTTCAGGAGGTTGTGCTGCTTCTTCCCTTCACGTGAAGCTCTGTTGGGGCCTTGCACATCCACAGTATCTATCAGGTTTCGCCCTTGCCTCCATTCACCAGGCTCCATGTCCCCATTGCCTTGTTGGAGGTCCACGAGCCTGTTCTGCAACACTGGGTAGCGGGTGCGCATGAGATTGTGCAGGATGCAGCAAGCTTCCATGATCCTCCTCACGGTCTGTGGGCGATGCTGAATGGTGGTGAGAAGTACCTGGAACCTGTTGGCCAGGATGCCAAAGGCGTTCTCCACCACCCGCCTTGCCCTGGACAGCCTGTAGTTGAAGATCCTCTCTTCACGGGTGAGGCATCTGGAGGTGTAGGGCTTCATGAAGTAGGTTCTGAGGGAGAAGGTGTCATCCCCCACGATGAAGTAGGGCACATCTTGTGTTTCGTTGGGCAGGGGTTCTGGATCTGGAAAGCCCATGATGAGGTTGCGTTCCAGCCCCTCGTTGAGGTGACTGGCGTTGTATACCTGGGCATCTGAAGATGACCCATTGCCTGAAGCATCGATGTACATGAACTTGTAGTCAGCATCGACCATGGCGAAGAGGATGATGCTGAAGAAGCCCTTGTAATTGAAATAAGTGGACCCTGAGTTGGCTAGAGCTTTGCAGGCCATGTGCTTGCCATCTATGGCTCCAACGGTGTGGGGGAAGTTCCACTTCTGATACCACTGCTCTGCAACTTTCTTCCAGCCTTCTTCAGTGGAGGGGCACTGGAGGAGCTCCTCCAGGTATTCTTCAATGGCCTGCACCACTTCTCTGACCACAATGCTGATGGTGTTGTGTGGCACCCTCCAGCCATACTGCATGCTCCTGTATGTGGTCCCTGAGGCCAGGTGGTGCAGAGTCAGTGCCACCTTGAGGCCAGGGTCCAGGCTGGGCCAGAAGTTGGTGTTTGCCTTGGTCAACCTGGGTCTCAGCCACTCCACAACTTTGTCAAACATGGCTGGCGGCATCCTCATGAAGTTCTGGAATGCACGAGGGTCTTCGTTCCTCAGCTGCACCATCAGCTTGTTATACAGTCCGCACTCTGCTCTTCTCGCGATCCATCTTCGGACCCAGACACTTCTTGGATGCCTCCTTTTCTTCCCATAGAACAGGTGAAAGAGCCTGTAGATGGCTTCGCACTGTTGCAGAACGATGGTGGTTACAAAAAGGAGTGTGTGATGATCCATGGTGGAGATGACTGGATGCTGTGGAAGAGCAAGAGCCAGATGAAGGCTGAAGAGGTCTGCACCGCAGGGCTGCTGGACTGAAAGTGAGATCCAGGTGAGTTCCTTCCCCTTTTCATAGGAAATATAGGTTTTCCACTCGGTGTCCTTTTGCATCCTCTAGGCATTCTGCAGACATCCTAAATATCCGAGATACGTCCCCAATGCAAACGTTTTTTCTGTTTTAATGCTTTGTATGCGAGCTGCATCCGCTTTCATCCTTTCTACGTCCGTGCTACTAACGCTGCATGTCCGTTCCGTGTCCGTTTCGCTTCCTCCCTGTGTCCGTTTTCCGCTGGAGTGGATGCGAGTTGCGCAGATGCGCAGCTGATGCCTAGCAGATATAGCAGACGCGTAATGGATGTTCCCCGTATGCGTAGCGGATTTTTTCTTTTTTTCCCTTTTTTCCTATTTAATAGGAATCAATTGGATTAAGATATTCAAGTGCCTGAAGATTTTTTTCTTTCCCTTTTTTTTTTTTTTGCTTTTTTTTTTTTTTCTGGAGTGGCAGTTGGCTGCTCTTGCTTTTTCTTCTCAATTTTTCTATTAAGTACTCTAAGATGAGCAGAAAGATACCAGCCTCAGCTTCTTCAATCCCGACTTCTTCCTCACCATCTGGAGGACAACAATCAATACAAGTCATGTTACAACAAGAGAAGGAGAAAGAAGTGATACTGCAGATGGTTATGCAAGGAATTCAAAAGATACAAGCAAAAACAGACAATATTGAAAAGAGAACAGAGAACACTGAGCAAAGAACTGAAAAGATAGATGAGAAAATTGAAAATATTCAACAGATGATGATGCAAAATTGAAGAACAAGATGTACAAAGAGATAAGAAGATTGGAGATATGGATACCCAATTCAGTGAAGTGGAAAGAGATAAGGGCAGATCTCTGCAATCATTGGGATGGGAAATTGATCCCTCAAAATCTATCTTAGATTTGAAAATATAGAAGAAGAAAAGGGTGAAAACCTTGCTGAAATGATGACAGAAATCCTGGCAGAAGCATTAGAGGTAACTAAAGAGAAGATGATGGATGGAATCAACGAGGTTTTTCGTATCTATACAAGATATGCGATGAGAAATAAACTTGCAGGCTGCAAGAGAAAAAACACCAAAGTACAAAGATAAAGAAATAGTGGTACTGAAACAGGTACCGAGAAGAATGAGAGAGATAAGAAGATAATATTTATTCTGGACCAAAGAGTTACTTAAGAAAGGAATAAATTACAGATGGCTGATACCAGAAGGTCTCATGTTTACCTGTCAGGAACAAAGACACAGAATTGATACAGTTGAAAAAGCTGACTCATCTGGAACATTTTAGAGGAAGGGAAGAAGATACAAGAAAAGAAGAGTCGTTAATTAAATTTCAAGAGGAATGTACAGCAGTAATTGAAAAAGAGGAAGGAGCTGTAGGTGGTGTACCCAGAGAGCATCAAGAACCAAGATCTACTAGAGTAACAAATCCTTCTTATAAAGTCTAAAATGGATTAGAAAAAACTGATTACAATTAATATAAATGGGCTTATTTCAGCTATTAAAAGAAAAATATTTCACAAGTTAGAGAAATTAAAATTTGATATAATCTGCCTACAAGAAGTACACATTAAAAAACAACATGATTATATATTGAAACAACAAAAATTAGGGAAATTATTTACAGCGTTGTCACAGTGTAAAAGAGAGGAGTGGTGTTATACTTAAGAGATACAATCCCTGCAGAACAAATATATACAGATGATTGTTGAGGTAATTCCCCATTAGGAGAATGAGCGCATACAGGGAGACGTATAGAGAGTAGCGTTGGAATAATACACACAGAGCACAGAGATACACCGTATAGTAAATGTAGGTTTTTTTACTTCCAGAAAGGTTTAAGCAAAGTCCAAAACAAGCAGTCCAAAGTCATTCACCAGTTAAATTAGTCAGTTTTCAATCCAGGGATAATCCAAATATCAAATTCCAGTGTCAAAAACAGTTCAGTAACAGACTTCCATTAAATCCAGTAAATATCAGTCAATTAGAAGAAACGAGCAGTGGCAATACTTCCCAACAGAAGGAAACAAAGATACACTCTCTTCTGAGACTCAGACTAAGACTAAACAACCCAGGTTTCTGGCTCCATCTTATGGCCGTTTGAGAAAACACACCCAATTGCATGTCTTGCATTCCCTTAAAGAGACAGTATTAAAATGTCTATCCTGGCTTATATATTTCTAACCCAAATACCTGTTAGGTGACTTATATTCCTAACATTCTCCCCTTTTGGGTAAGACAATATATACAACCTTACATTCTAAGTCCATAATCTTCACAGCATGCCTTATGCTTTATAGAGCCTTGGACCTTTGTAAAATGATCTGCTATATTTTCTGACATACAGTATCCTAGCTTAATCATTTTACTTTGCACACAGTGTCTCACATTTAAATATCTTAAATCTGTGTGTTTCGCTCTTGTTTTCATGGCAATATTTGAAGCCATCTGTATTGCTGATTGGTTTTCTTCATAAACAACAATAGGATCTGTTACATCAATTCCCATATCAATCAATAATTGTTTATACAAAATTAAATCTATACATAATAAAGACAAACATGAGAATTCAGCCTCCATTGTTGACAAACTTAGATGTTTCTATCTAATAGATCTCCATCCAATCAATGCTTTTCCCAAAGATGGACTTTAAACAATACGATACTAAAGGAAAAAGACTTTAAAAAGAAAATTGAGAGAGAATTGACTTTTTTCTTTAAAGAAAACACAAAAGAGGATACATCATTACAGAATCTCTGGGACACAATGAAGGCTTATAGAAGAGGCTTGATAATGGACTATACAAGGAAAAGAAATATAAACAGAAAAAAACTTTAAAATATTGGAATATGACTACAAGAAGTTGGAAAAAGAACTAAAGAAATTTCCACAAAAAAGGACATTAAAATTAAAATGGACATAGCTAAACATAAAATGAAGCTAATGGAAAAAGAAGAAATAGCACAAAAATAAAAAATACTAAGCAGAACTATTTTGAAGATGAAAACAAACCAGGCAGATGGCTAGCATATAAATTGAGAAAGGAAAGAGACTCGAGAAGAATAAATCAATTGATAAATGAACAAGGACGTGTGTGCTACGGAAATGCGGAGAAGAAAAAAATTATTCAAGATTACTATGGAAAACTGTACCATCAAGAGAATGTTCTGGAAGAAAGAATTCAACAATACTTACAGGAAGCAAATTTACCTCAGATACCCAAAGATATTGAAATAATGTTAGAAAGTAATATAACAATGATGGAATTAACAGAAGCTTTAAGAAAGCAAAACATTGGGAAAGCACCAGGTCCGGACGGTTTGCCAGTGGAATTTTATAAGACATTTCAGGAAACATTGAATCTTCACTTATTAGAAATTATGAATGAAGTTATGACAAAGAAGAGAATACCCAAAACATGGTCAGAAGCATATAGCACACTTGTACCGAAGGAGGACACAGACCCACAGCAAGTTAAAAAATACAGACCTATATCACTATTAAATTCAGATTATAAAATTTTTGCTTTAATTCTGAAAAGATACTTAAACAATTTTATTCACCCTGATCAAAATGGATTTCTGCCGAAGAGACAGATTAAAGATAATATGAGAATAATTTTAGATACACTGGAATACTATGAGGCACTATCTTGAAAAACAAATGGCTCTGATGTTTTTAGATGCACAAAAAGCCTCTGATAATATGAATTGGCATTTTGTGCTGTTAAAATTGGACCAAATGGGCTTTGGTAAAAAATTTACTCAAGCCATAAAAATGATATATCACAAACAAACTGCAAAGGTTTTGATAAATGGAGAGTTAACAGAATTTATAGATATAAGAAAAGGGACAAGACAAGGCTGTCTACTGTTGCCTCTGTTGTTTGTGTTAACATTGGAAGTGCTGAATAGGAACATCAGAGAAGAAAAAGAAATAAAAGGAATGAAAATTAAAAAAGAAGAGTATAAATTACAAGCTTTTGCAAACGACCTGGTATTTATATTCGAGGATCCACTGGAGTCAGCACCTAAACTGATAGAAAAGATAGAAGAATATGGGAAAGTAGCAGGTTTGAAAATAAATAAAGATAAAACAAAGATTTTAGCAAAGAACATGTTAGTAAGACAAAAGAAAGAATTGGAGGAAGTTTTGGGGATCCAGGTCACAAACAAGGTTAAGTATTTAGGGATACACATAACACCGAAATGTAGCATACTTAAGAGGACAATTATCTCAAACTTAAACAACAGATTGCGACAGATTTGATAAAATGGGAAAATTTACAATTATCATTGATTGGGAGAATATCTACAATTAAGATCAATGTATTGCCTAGAATCTTATACTTATTCCAGACAATTCCAATCAGATTAGGGAAAGAATTTTTTGAAGATTTAAACAAAATACTGCTAAAATACATTTGGCAGGGGAAGAAAATGAGACTAAAACTTAAATTGATACAAGATGCAAACATAAGAGGAGGATTTGCTTTGCCCAATTGGGAATTGTACTACCAAGCGACGAGTCTGATGTGGGTAAAGGAGTGGATAACACTAAGGAATACAAGATTTTTGAATTTAGAAGGACATGACTTGCTGTTAGGGTGGCATGCCTTCCTCTGGTATAAGGGAACTAAAATGCAGGGGTATTTTAGAAGACATTATATTCGAGAAGCATTATTTTGAAACTGGGAGATGATAAAAAAGCAATATTATTTAAAAATTCCACTATGGCTATCTACTATTGAAGCTTTTTCCTATCCAATAATATATAAAAAGGAACAAACAGTTAGATATGGGGAGATATTGAATGAAAAGGGTGAACTTAAATCTATGCAAGCGTTGGAAGAACAAGGTGTAAAAATAAATTGGTTTTCATATCTGCAAATACAATCTAGATTTGATAAAGATGTTAAAACAGAAGGTATCTATGATAAGTTGATTAATTTAGATAAAATTTTGACAGGTACTGATGAAAAAGTAATCAACAACGTGAGAGCTACGAGAGCTGTTAGACCTAAATATAAAGCATAATCATGGAAGAAAAAAAACTGATTACAATGAATATAAATGGACTTAACTCAGCTGTTAAAAGAAGGAAAACCTTTCACAAATTAGAGAAATTAAAATTTGATATAATTTGCTTACAAGAAGTTCATATTAAAAAGCAACATGAGCATTTGTTAGTACAGCCAAAATTAGGGAAAATATTTACTTCTTTGATTCAATGTAAGAAAAGAGGAGTGGTTCTCTACATTAAAGAAGATATTCCAGCAAAACTGATTTACACGGATGAAGATGGAAGAGTATTAATGGTGGAAATAATGGATAATAATAAAAAAATACTCTTGATTGCAATTTATGCTCCGAATGATAAACAAGAAGAGTTTTATAAAAAACTACATATGGAAATAATTAGACTGGACTATGTTAACATAATCATGATGGGAGACTTTAATGGAATTGTGGACAATAAATTGGACTATATAACAACAACAACAAAACAAAATAGAAAGATTCTCCCTAAATCTTTTTTTAAAATGACAGATGAATTAACCTTAAAAGATATTTGGAGGGAAAGAAATGTTAAAACTAAACAATATACTTTTTATTCTAATAGACATTTATCATGGTCCAGGTTAGATATGATTTGGATCTCAACAGAATTAATATCTACTATTCAAGAAACAAATATTGAAATAAGTACTTGGGCAGATCATAGTCCAATGACAATTAAATGGAAGGGACAAAAAAAAAGATCGAGATGGACATTAAACAATACCATTTTAAAGGAGAAAGATTTTATACAATGGATGGAGAAGGAATTGGTCTTTTTTTTTAAAGAAAATAAAAAAGAAGATACCTCAATACAGAATGTTTGGGATACAATGAAGGCATATGTAAGAGGTTTGATAATAGACTATACAAGAAAAAAGAATATTAGGAAAAGACAAACCTCTAAGGCCTTGGAAGATGAATATATAAGACTTGAAAAAGAATTACAGAAAATACCACAGAAAAAAGATATTAAATTGAAACTGGATGTAATTAAGCATAAAATGGAATTAATAGAGAAAGAAGAACTGGCACAGAAAATTAGAAATTCTAAACAGAATTATTTTGAAGATGCAAATAAACCAGGTAGATGGCTAGCATATAAACTGAGAAAGGAGAAGGAATCAAGAAAAATATTGAAACTAATAGATGATCAAGGTCAAGTTTGTTGTGGTAATAAGGAGAAAAAGGAAATTATTCGAGATTATTATGGACAACTATATAAACAAGAGAATATTGATGAGAAAAAAATTAAACAGTATTTACAGAATGTTAACTTACTGAAGATACCTAAAGAGACTGAAGAAATGTTAGAAAGCAATATAACAATGATGGAATTAAATGAAGCATTTAAAAGACAAAATAATGGGAAAGCACCAGGTCCAGATGGGCTTCTGGCAGAATTCTATAAAAAATTTCAAGAATCATTGAACACTCCATTGTTAGAAATTATGAATGAAGTTATGTTAAAAAAGATGACACCCAAAACATGGTCAGAGGCTTATATTACACTTATTTTAAAGGAAGAGGCTGACCCGTTGCAAATTAAGAACTATAGACCTATTTCCTTATTGAATGCAGATTATAAAATCTTTGCTTCAATCTTAGCAGAAAGACTGAAAAAATATTTAAATAATTTTATCCATCCAAATCAAAATGGATTTCTACCAAAGAGACAAATTAGAGACAACATGAGAGTAATTTTGGATACCTTGGAATATTATGAGGCTCATCCTGAAAAACAAATGGCTTTGATATTCCTAGATGCTCAAAAAGCATTTGATAACGTGAACTGGAGATTTATGTTATTGCTATTGGAACAGATGGGCTTTGCCAGAAAATTTATTCAAGCAATAGAAGCCATATATAATAAACAGACAGCAAAGGTAATGATGGAGGGAGAATTTACAGATCTTATTAATATAAGAAGAGGTACAAGACAAGGATGTCCCCTATCTCCTTTGTTATTCGTATTAACTTTGGAAGTGTTGAATAGAAATATTAGAGATGATAAAAATATAAAAGGAATGAAAGTTAAAAAGGAAGAATTTAAACTACAAGCTTTTGCTGACGATTTAGCTTTTATTCTGGAAGACCCGTTAGAAACCGCTCCAAAGTTATTGGAAAAGGTAGAGATATATGGTGAGATGGCTGGCTTGAAAATAAATAAAGATAAAACAAAGATTTTGACAAAAAACATGTTATTGAGACAAAGAGAAGAACTGACAGATCTTTTGAAAATTCAAATTACAAACAAGGTTAAGTATCAGGGGATATATTTGACAGCAAGATGTAGCACATTAAAAGAGAATAATTATATTAAACTTAAACAGATAATTACAGATTTGAAGAAATGGGAAAATTTACAATTGTCATTAATAGGGAGAATTTCAACAATTAAGATGAATATTTTACCTAGAATTTTATTTCTCTTTCAAACAATACCAATTAGACTTGGAAAAGACTATTTTGAAGATTTAAATTAAACTATGTTGAAGTTTATATGGCAAGATAAAAAAGCGAGAATAAAGTTAAAACTTTTGCAAGATGCTAGAAATAGAGGAGGTTTTGGCCTGCCTAATTGGGAATTGTATTATCAAGCTGCAAGTTTGATGTGGGTCAAAGAATGGATAACATTAAGAAAACATAGATTGTTGACATTAGAAGGACATGATTTACTGTTGGGCTGGCATGCTTTTTTATGGTACAAGGGAACTAAAACACAGGGGTATTTCAGAAGACATTATATACGGGAGTCTTTGTGGTTAAATTGGGAGAAGATAAAAAAACAATGTTATTTGAAAATTCCAGTTTGGTTATCGACTATTGAAGCATTTTCCTATCCTATGATCTATAAAAAGGAACTGTTGGATGAAAAGGGTGGACTTAAAACGATCCAAAATTTAGAGGAACAAGGTATAAGGATGAATTGGTTTTCATATGCGCAAATACACTCAAGATATCTTGAAGATTTTAAAACGGAAGGATTCTATGATAAACAGACTGATTTAGATAAGATATTGATGGGTACTGATGAGAAAGTGATTAAAAAGTTATATGGTTATTTA
>BLBF01015628.1:0-15973 GCA_015471245.1 Laticauda colubrina
GATGAACTTTCCAACGCGTACGATCTACATCTGCGACACATACGGGCAACAAACATTCTACGTCTGTTGTCATCCGTTACACGTCCGCTGTATCCTCTCGGCATCCTCTGGGCATCCCCGCAACTCACATCCGCTGCAGCTGAAAGTGGAAAGAGGGAGGAAGCGAAAGGTACATGGAACGTCCACACAGCGTTAGTAGCACGGAAATAGAAAGCGGATGCATCTCGTATATAAAGCATTAAAACGGACAAAACGTTCGTATATGGGATGTATCTTGGATATTTAGGATGTCTGGAGTATGCCTAGAGTATGTGGAAGGACACCTAGCGGAAAACTGACATTTCCTATAAAAAGGGGGAGGAAATCACCTGGATCTCAGTATGAGTCCAGCAGCCGTTGTGTACAGACCTCTTCAACCTTGCTCTTGCTCTTCCACATCATTCATTGATCTCCACCATGGATCATAACACAGTCCTTATGGTAGCTGCCATCATTCAACACCAGAACCAAGCCCTCTTCAGACTGTTTCACCTTTTCTATGCAAAGAGAAGGAGACATCCAAGAGCTGTGTGGGTCCAAGGATGGATCGGGAGAAGAGTGGAGTTTGGACTCTATGACAAGCTAATGGTGGAGCTGAGGAATGAAGACACTCGTGCATTCCAGCACTTCATGAGGATGCCACCAGCCATGTTTGATGAGATTGTGGAGTGTCTGAGACCCAGGTTGACCAAGTGAAGCACCAACTTCAGTCCCAACCTGGACCCTGGACTGAAGGTGGCACTGACTCTGCGCCACCTGGCCTCTGGAACCACGTACAGAAACATGCAGTATGCCTGGAGGGTGCCACACAACACCATCAGCATTGTGGTCAGAGAAGTGGTGCAGGCCATCATCGAAGAATATGTGGAGGAGCTCCTCCAGTGCCCCACCACTGAAGAAGGCTGGAGGAAACTTACAGAACAGTGGTATCAGAGGTGGAACTTTCCCCACACTGTTGGAGCCATAGATGGGAAGCATGTGGCCTGCAAAGCTCCACCCAACTCAGGGTCCTCTTATCACAACTACAAGGGCTTCCTCAGTATCATCCTCTTTGCCATGGTTGATGCTGACTACAAGTTCATGTACATCGATGCTTCAGGCAATGGGTCAGCTTCAGATAGCCAGGTATACAACGCCAGTGACCTCAAGGATGGGCTGGAACGCAACCTCATCATGGGTTTTCCAGATCCAGACCCCCTACCCAATGACACACAAGATGTGCCCTACTTCATCATGGGTGATGATGCCTTCTCCCTCAGAACCTACCTCATGAAGCCCTACACTTCCAGATGCCTCACCCGTGAAGAGAGGTTCTTCAACTACAGGCTGTCCAGGGCAAGACGGGTGGTGGAGAACATCTTTGGCATCCTGGCCAACAGGTTCCAGGTACTTCTCACCACCATGCAACATCACCCAGGGACTGTGAGGAGCTTCGTGGAAGCTTGCTGCATCCCGCACAATCTCATGTGCACCCGCTACCCAGTTTTGCAGAACAGGCTTGTGGACCATCAACAAGGCAATGGGGACATGGAGCCTGGTGAATGGAGGCAAGGACGAAACCTGATAGACACTGTGGATGTACAAGGCCCCAACAGAGCTTCATGTGAAGGGAAGAAGCAGTGCAACTTCCTGAAACACTGGTGCAACTCCCGAGCTGGAGCAGTGGAGTGGGAAGACAGGATGTCTCATCACACTGATGAGATTGTGCCATGTATGTTGAGTAGCCTTACAATGAATAGGGCATTAATAAAGAGCTTTGTTTATTTTGACATGTGTTGATCAATGAAAAAATTGTTGTTGATAATAAAGGGCCATATGTGTAGCAGCTGGGAGGGTGGACCATACAGTCCCACTATGCTTGCACTAGAGGTTTATCTATCCCACAACTATCCTTACCTATCCCACAACTATCCTTACCTATCCCACAGCTATCCTTACCCATCCCACAACTATCCTTACCCATCCCACAACTATCCTTACCTATCCCACAAGCATGCAAAGGCTTAACCCTTTTTTCAAAGTTTTCACCAACACTTTATTCAGTAAATAAAATGAACCAAGTGTGTGAAGCAAAGATAACCTTTATTAACAACTGTCTTAAGTAAACTGTATGACTTTATTAAAAAAGCAAAATGAACCAAGTAAAGTGTCTTTAAACAAAGATAAGGTGAACAGGGAACAACTCAGTCTCTGGCACTATTCTCAGTCACTCTGAGGCATGTCCATGGTCTCAGCTGTTGAGCGGTCAGGGACTGTGGAGGTGGCTGTTGCTGGAGTGCTGGTCTGAGGCGCCATTGGGGTGCCTGGCCCCAAGAGTACAACAGGGAATGGTGTGTTCAGGAAACTCTCAGAGAGCTTGAGAGGTTGAGAGGCCCTTCATCAAGGACCTGGGATGTCAGGCACAGGACTGAAGACAGATTTTCTGTTGAGGGGCTTGGCTGTGGGGTGGAGGAAGGAGGAGTGTAGTGTAGTGGGACTGTCTGGTCTGAAGCTGGGTGAAGTGAGGCATCTGTGTCGTGCAATGTACCTGGGCTTGGACTGGGAAGGGATACCTCTGGTGTGGGAAGTCCTGGTACTCGTAGCCTTGGTAGGTGAGGGGCTGTTGAAAGCCGCGGAAGGGCTGTGACATCGCCTGGGGTGGAGGAGTAGACCTGGAGTGGGTCAGAGCAGGTTCAGCTGGGCCTGGAGGGTGGTGCAGCAGTGCTGTGATTTTCTCCTTCATCACCTGGTACTGGGCCTCGGGCAGGTCCATGAGGGTCTGGCTCACATACGTGATGAAGGGCTTGCGGTTAGAGGATGGCATATTGCTGTGGACCAGCTGAGAGAGAAGATCTGTGCTGGTCTTGATGGTGTCCCTGATCTCCAGCAGGACAGTGTGGCTCTGGTCCTCCAGTCTGCCTCTCTGCCTGCTTTCTGTGGAGGTGGAGCTGGGGGTGGGGGTGGGTTGGTCTCTGGCTGCTGCTTCTTCTTGCTCCATTTGAGACGGGGATCCTCCATGTCCTCTGGCATGGGGAGTGCAGCTGTCGGGGGGGGGGGTCTCTGTCATGGGGCCCTCCAAAGACACCTGCCTGGACAGGGTAGTTGGCTCCTGGCTGGAAGAGGACTGTCTGTCTATGGGCTGTCTGAGGGAGAGGGGTCTCAGAGGGGCTGCTCCTCGGTGGTGGACCTCACCCTCCAGGAAGCTGCGCTTGGCCATGACGTACATCTCCCGGTCAGTGAGCTTGACAGCGGCCTGGCCAGATTTCTTCAGGTGCAGCTTGCCATACCAGATGTGCATGTGCTTCCACCACCCCAGGAATACATCTGAAGTGTATCCCAGGCTCTCTGCCTTGTCTCTCCATGCTGCCTGCTTCCTCTTGGTGTCACGATAGAGCCTGTGGCCCTTTCTCCACAGGTACTCCTTCTCCCTCAGCCATTCCAGCACCTCCTCCTCATGGTCCTCGGAAATGGAGTACTGTTTCCTCTCTCCCTTCTCCTTGCCTTGCCTCTTCTTCCCTCTGGCAGGGGCTTCATGGCCTTCAGCAGCAACTAACAAAATCTCTACATTCTTCTCACCTGATATCATATGAACATGTCGGTTACTGAAAACAATGTTTTTTATGAGCTCAAACAGATCCACATACACATCAACACTGGTGCTTACAAGCACACATGATATCTTGTATTGATAATCACTATATAAAAAGCTTGTCTTCCCTGGTTAATTAAAAAAAACCTTACAACAATGTGCAAAGAAACTTCTCTCCTCCATCACTTTCTAGAATGATGTGAGCTCAAAACATTGTAGTTTTTAAAAAACAATTCTCAGACTTATTTAGTAAATTTTTCTGTGACTCTTTTCAATCAGTTAAATCTGTCAATCCATTAAAAATGCTACCAGGGTAAAAAATGGTTTTGTCAAAATGGACAGCAAATAGAGCAGAGTTTCCAGAAGATATACATTTGGTTCTCAGTAAGATTCCATGTAGGGTGTCTACTTGGAGCAGGGAAAGATGCTATTCTAATATCCATTCCTTTTCTTCTCTTCTGCAGGAAATAGCATGGACTGTGGCATATTTTATCAGATTCTTTATTGCCTTCAACCCCATACTGGGATTCAAGGGTGTTTTGGGATACCTCTTTCTTTTAAAGTACTGTTCATTATATGTACTTTTTTATTTATGTTTCACCATTTTTTCACAGACCCTGACTATTCTCTAGATTATCCTTTCCCAAAATTGCCCTCTTCCCTATGTGTGGCTTCAACTGTACCATTGACAGTAATGCTTTTGTTGGCTGGGGAATTCTGGCAGTTGAGTTGAGTGCCCAGGCTGAGGAAGGTTGTCTGAACTTACTCCAAAAAGTCCTCCTCATTTTCAGGACACCCATACTCATTTTTTTCCTGTTGAGGGCTGGTGCACATGCATTCATCACTTACTGACTTCAGCATATATGAATCAATGACTACATTGATTCACAAATCAATCACAAAGCATCAAAGAGGTTCTTCATTTTGACTGAATCGTAGATAAAGTGCCACTTCGATGTAACTCCATGAAGTGAACCAGTCCTCAGTTCTAAGTTCCATATTGAATTGCCTGCCTCACAGGACAGTGGTTTTCTATAGGTTTGAGTCAGGGGTGGAATTCAAATTTTTTAACAACCGGTTCTGTGGGTGTGGCTAAGTTGGTGAATGTGGCTTGGTGGTCATGTTATTGGCTGGGTGTGGCCAACTCAACATCACTCACATCGAGGCACGTATCTCCTTGCCTGGCTTCTCATGACTGTGGGGATGCTGCAACAGTCATAAGTGCGAAAAATGGTCATAAGTCACTTTTTTTCAGTGCCATTGTAACTTTGAATGGTCACTCCACACAAGCAAAGTACCAGCAAAGAAGGGGACAAAAACTCCAGAGAACTTCCTGAGACAAGAAATCTAGTCCTGCCAAGAATGTAACAAGGGTTAACAGAGAGGCAGTTTCTGTAAGCAACACCAGAATATTTCCTTCCTGCCTTCCTTACAGGATTAGGCCAGGAATTTCTTTAAACAACCGGTTCTCTGAACTGCTTATAATGTTAACAACCGGTTCTAGCGAATAGGTGCGAACTGGTAGAATCCCACCCCTGGTTTGAGTACAGGGAGACAATGGAACTAGCCAACTTTCTCCCAATAGCAGCAGAGATTTTCAAAGGATACTAAGTTTGCAACCAACATTTTCTAACCACTTTCAGAAATTATTGATTAACTAATGCTAAGCTATTAGAATTACAAGTTTGAAAATGCTAGATATTTGCTTTCATCCTGAACAGAAAAAATATTTAATTATAAGTTTAAGAATTTAAAGAATCTGAAATAATCAGCCAAAAGTTAAAAATGATTTTGATTTAGAAAGTTATAGATGGGCTAAAGGTCCAGATAAAACTGGAATATTATAACTTTTACACTGATATTTTGGAATTAATTATGAAATAAGTACAAACAGCTTCTTATGGGAACTAGATCCTGTTTTGGTTTTACAGAACATAACATATATAAATAATTTCATGATTTCAAAATCTGGACACAAGAGGCACTAAAGATTTTAAGTAGAGGAAAGATACACAGGCCTGCTAGATAGTAAAAAATGTTATGAAAATAAAAACACTGAAGGAGACTTTTGAAGAACCGAATCTGAAAATAGTAACTATAGTATCAATAATATCAGTAATGATGATGCTTTAATGGATAGACAAGATGGAGATAGTATTGAAACTGGATTTACAACTGATAGGCTAAGAGATTAATTTAAAAAAGGAAGTTTCACTGGATCTTCAAAAGAAACTGGCTGGCATTTCAAAATTTAAGAATGAAATACAAATGACAAATCAAGAGAATGAACTGGATAAGCAGATAAATAAAAATTCCAGCTTGAATTTAAGAAGAGCTTTGTTAAAGCCTTGAAAAATTTTGTGTGATAGGGAAAAAGAAAAAGAAACAAAGAGAGAATAAAAACGTATGGCAATATTTGAATGAGGTAAATCAGGAGTCCACATCCAGGCTTGAGCTGTTTGGAACTGGACCATGGAAGTGTGGGCACACTTGTGTGAGCAACGGATGAGCATGTGCATGAGCTTGCTGGCTACTTGTGCAGAACCATCCCTCTCTCCGTCCCTCTTCCTTTCAATGCTTGAAAGGTTGGAGAATTCTGAGCTAAAGATTAAGTAAAATGAAGGAATATAAAATTGGTTTATTTGATCAATGCTAAAATAAGATAAGTTATGCAATAAGTTATCCTTTTTGTACTTTCTGCTGACACAGGACTGAAAAGGACAATGTTTCATCGATTTATTTATTGATGATATGGGATGAAGAGATAAATGTTTGTAATTTTACAAAGGGTGAAGAGTTATTAAATTTTTTTATACTTTGTGATGAAGATTCAAAGTAACCTCTTCATATATTTCTTTTCTCTTTATTATATTCTTACTTTTCTTGCACTTTTAATTCTTTCTATTCTCTTTTATTTCTTTAAGTTGAGTTTATACAATCATTTAAAAATGATAAAGAGCACCATGAGGGGCTAGAGAGATTAGCAAGCACAACCTCACCAATTTGTCTTGCTCTAAGAAGGTCACCCATTTGCTATTATACATCTATCCAAGCCACTTTGTAGTTTCCATTCTGGATCAGTTTCCATGGATTCTGGTCAACCTTCCAAGTATGTCCATTGACTCAGAAAGATTGGGGCTCCTGATATTGGGTTTGGATCTGACTCATTGGGGGGTTAGACAGGTATTGGTTTCCATAGAAAGGCATCATTAAGTCTAGTGAAAGACTTGCATTCTAAGCCTAACAAACAAACCCATTTTCCCCACTATTCTACTTAATGGCTTAATTGTGTAAATATAGTTTCTCTTCCTGACTTTGCCTCATTTCTGTGTCTCAGTGTTCTTGAGAGTATCCTATTTACATGGATATCGCAGATGAGTCATATTCCTATGCACATTGATCATGATAAAAACATGGATTGGTTCTCTACACAGGTGAGAGACATCTCAAAGATAAAATTGATGGCTATACATGATTAAACGCTAGCTTGTCTGTGTAACTTTATTATATGACAATAATTCACAAATCCATAATAATCCAATTACCACAGCATCAACTATAATTTGCCTATGTGAAAACTGAATTCCTTTTTGGAAGTTATTTTTACCTATTATTTCTTTTACAGTGCTTTTCCTATCATAGAAAAGTTTGAAGGGTGTTTAGAAATACCATGCCATTTCTTTACAGATTATGAGTGCCCTCGCTTTTGTTTGGACTTTATAAAAATGGAAATGAGATGAGCGGAACAAATATTCTTTGGCCTCATTTTAAGATAATAGCGCTAAGTGAAAGAGAAACTGGCCAGTGTAGGAATCAGTTCATTCTTTTCCATTCCCAGCATCAGGTTTTCATCCAGATCAGGATATTCTTTTTAGAAAAAGGAGGCCTGTGAGTTCAAATCATAACAGACAACTTGGTGCAATCTGGAATAAGTCAGGGGAAGATTTGAATGTAACTGTTGAAAAGAAATGTTTCACAAAATGAAAAATAAACATATTACAAGAATTTAATTTTAATTCCCCATGTTTTCAGAATTGTACAATGGTGACTATCAGAGTTGATGCCAAATCAGTATTTAAATTTTACTGTTAAGGTAATATAATTTAAGCTTTCCAAAATTCAACATATTTATCTAGAAATACTAGTTATATACCAATACATATATACAAACATACATGAATATAAATCATGGGCATTTGCTTGGAAATTGTTCTTCCTTCATTCACAGTATGTCTGGACTAAAACTTGTCTTTCTCTTTTCTCCCAGCTTCAGGCAACATGCAATGTGAATCAATCTTTTTTCAATGATTGGGTAACAGGGCACCTGAATTTTCAAATTGAGCACCAGTGAGTACCAATTTAGGGCAATAAGACAGATACCAGTGAGAAATTGATTCATAGTTCGAATAAGACAAAAAGATAGTAAAGGATCACAACTTCTTTGCCTTCCTTTCTGCCTATAGTCTCTTCCCTACGATGCCCCGGCACAACTTTTGGAAAGTGGCTCCTTTGGTGAAATCTATGTGTGCCAAACATGGTGTTGAATATCAATCAAAACCTCTCTTCACTGGCTTAACTGACATCGTGCAGTAAGTATCAGATTGCAAAGATATCAAGTCAGAGGAGGGGTTGGGCATCTAAGAAACATACAAAATATAAAGGTTAGCCAAACAGCAAATCAAATGAAGGATCTGCATGGTTTTGCTCTTCAGGACACGGGAAAGGAGAATATACAGTGATATAGACTTACTTATATATGTGTGAATATGTCAATTGAACATTAAGTCCATTGGGTAGAGGCTTGAAAAGAGATCTGGTGTGCAAAGTATTAAACTTTTAATGAGAACAAAGATTTTAGATGTACAGGTGAAATTCAAAAAATTAGAATATCATGCAAAAATTCATTTATTTCAGTAATGCAACTTAAAAGATGAAATCAATATATGAGACAGACTCATCACATGCAAAGCAAGATAGTTCAAGCTGTGATGTGTCATAATTGAGATGATTATGGCTTACAGCTCATGAAAACAATAGAAAACTATTTCCATATTGCTAGCATGAAAATTATATGTCCAGGTCTGAAAATAGGCAGACTCTATCCTCTCCCTACCACCATGTCCTTGCAATTTGTGTGCTTAGATAAAGTGCTACTTTGTGATAATGCTATAAATCCATAAAGCATCAATGCAAGCTAGAGAAAACTATCAAGATATGTCAAATACCTAAAAGGAGAAATATCACTCACTGAGAGATTTTTGTGCTGCTCTCTCTATACTCGATTTACTACACTTGAATTTAGTTCTCTGCGTGAATCAGAGGCATGCTTTTTCTAAATAGGACTTAACTCTCATGGCAATGAAGAGAATCTTACTTTCTGTTATTTTTAGTTCCTTGAAGGTTGCAGGAGAAATCTGGTTCAAAGCATATCATGAACAGAAAACACAAAATCCTAAAATCTGCCTTCAACAAGGGAAGAAGGATGGAGAGGCAAGATAGATCTGAGATGGACTTCACAGGCTTCAGGCACAGAAAACCTAACATAATTTGTGAATGAAACAGAATGCTGGAGAACCTTTTTGCCTCAGCTTAACTTTTGGCATGTTTCCTAATGAATATAAAAAAGCATTGCAAGCAACATGTTTGTTTTCTGCTTCTGGATCTTGGATGTATCATAAATAAAGTTTCTCAATACTTTTCATTGAATTGCTTTGTTTCTGCTTTTTAAACTTGACCTTTGTTTTGCAATGGTCATGAAAATAAACTTAACAGCTATTGCAGTGGATTCTGGATTATATGAGATTAACTTGCATCGGCAGATACAAAAGGGCAACTAAGAAAACAATCCATATTTCTTCTACGTTGTTTTCAACATTTGGAGGTTCCATATTATTTACCTGATGTTTTTCTCACCCAGCGCTCTCAATACCAGGAGAAATCTAATAATTCTTCCACATTCATTAATAATAATAGAAATGAAAAAGTATCTTGCATCACTAAACAAATAATATCACCAAGATGACCATGCATGTCTATATTTCCGTGCTTTTCTTCATTCTAGGGGCTTCTTCTTGGACTGGCAGGGTGACATAAATACAAGCTGAGAAATGGGAACATGGCAGACAGTTTTGTGATAGAAACACAGAATAAGTGTGTGTTCAAATCGATGCTGAAATGAAAACAGAAAAAGAAGCTGGTTTTACGAGAGTGCAGAGGAAATGGTGTTTTTCAGTGTTTGAAACATGCAAATTTTGATCCTGAACTGCAGGCAATAACCTTTCCCTACGCAGAAATAGACTACACTTCAGCGACCAGGAAATACAGTTTGTTTCATCCAACCGGGTTATTAGTTATAGACTTGTTGAAGTGTCTTGTGCCATCTTTACCAGGACAGCAACCCATAATTAAACAGTAGACAGCTGTCTGTATACGGCACTATATTCACACTAACTCTCAGTTATCTGAGTCTAGGCCCATAACCAGTGTTGAGGTATTACCTCTTAGGAGAATGAGTGCACTCAGGGAAGCATAGTGAGAGTGGTGATGAATAACACACAACCAGCACACAGATACACTGAATGGTAAAAGGTAGGTTTTACTTCCAGTAAGTGGGTAAACAAAGTCCAACAAACAGTCCAAATCATACATGGTTAAAGCATTTAGTATCAGTCCAGGGCTAATCCAAAAACAAAGTCAAGTATCATAAACAAAGTTCAGTAAATGGAGTTTGCTAACAGTTGCAAGACTCACAGCAATCCAAGCAGTATGACAATCAGGCAGAACGGCAAAACAGGAAATGCAGGAAGAAAACAAACCAAGTTTCTGGATCCATTTTATGGCCGTCAGAGGAACCTCAGCCAATCACAATTACAGCACTCTCTTAAAGATACAACAGTATTAAATAACTATCCTGGTTTATATGTTGCCAACCCAACTGTTAGGTGACTATCATTCCTAACACTGTGTTTTAGATTGGAGATATATTATGTCATATACCTCCCCCTCTGTTGAGAGAAGTTTGTTCGGTTTTGGCCTCTTTGACCCTACTTTCAAACCAGCGTCCCTCTCTGTCCAAAATGTGGACTTTGCTGTCTTCAAAAGGGTGGCCTTTGTCTTTTAAATGCATACCAATTGCTGAATCTAGTTATGATGGGTTTGTTCTCCTATCTTGTTCCATGTGTTTATGAAGTTTATGAGGTTGTTATATTTCCAAAGATGGGAAAGAAAAAGAACCAAAACACATCAAGGAAGCCCTCAGAATGTGTGGCTATCCCAAGTGGACCTTCATCAAATCTCAAAAATGATCCTACAGGAGCTTCTCCATAACAGACAACAAAGAAAAAAATAAATGGAGCAACATTGTCATTCCATACATTGCAGGAATATCTTCAGCTGACACAATTTGCATGCAAATTTCAAACCCAAGAATACACTAAGGCAGAAGCTTGTCCACCCCAAGGATAAGACACCCAGACACAAACTAAGCAACATGGTATATGCAGTACAATGGAGTGAGCCATATGCAGATCTGTACATTGGGGAAACAAAACAACCACACGATAAACGTATGGCACAACATAGGAGAACAAACCCATCAGGACAAGATTTAGCAGTCCATCTGCATTTAAAAGACAAAGGCCACCCTTTTGAAGACAGCAAAGTCCACATTTTGGACAGAGAGGACCGCTAGTTTGAAAGAGGGGTCAAAGAGGCCATCTATGTCAAAACTGAACAGTCCTCTTTCAACAGAGGGGGTGGGATATGGCATCATCTATCTCCAGTCTACCACACAGTCCTTTCAACAGTTCCAAGAAGGCTTCACACCCATTTGCTACTCAGGTGACCCTGATGTCTCAAATAAACCTCCAGATGGCCTTTAATGACTCCCTAAAATAATGCAAATAGCCAGCTGTCTGCAAGGAGTATAAATCCTTCCCTCCCCCACCATCCAGTCAGAGCTGAAGAAATTTCTTGGATGAGAAGCGAAATGTCTTCAAAGAACAAACAAAATCTAGTTGCCTCTTGAAAACATTTCCCAATTTCTGCTCCCCGAATCTCATTTTTTATCCTGTTATGTGCTGATTGTGGGAGTTAAAATCTAAAACATCTGATGAGCACAGTACTACAGAAAATATCTTAAATAATAAATACAGTGGAACTTAATGGGGTTTAATTCTGAATTAGAAGAGTTTGGAGGTTTGAGTCCTTGATTTATGACTAGTCATTTAATGATTGTTAAAGTTATTGCCTGTGCAGAACTTCTAACCATCGTAAAATGTTGCACCACCCCCTTGTGGTCACGAGATTTCATTTCAGGTGCTTGCCAACCATCTGACATTTATATGTTTGAAATCTGATCTACATTTTTAAATCTAGGTGGCTCTTTAAGAGTTTAAAAAGATGAGATCTAGTATTGGAATTGCAGTAGCAATTTAGCTCTTTGTTCTCATCAAACCTTTATGTTGGATACAAGAGGTCAGCAAATTTAACTGCTATTTAATTTAATACATACACAATATCTGATTTTAGAAACATGTAGGACCAGGAAGGAAATTAAGATAGAATTTTTTATTGATGTAATTCCAAAAACGGTTTGCCATTTTGTTCATTATACTGTCATGGTGCTGCCACCACTAAGTGTCAGTGGGCAAGGTAGCCAAAAGATCAGGGGAGATAGTTGGGTGGGGAAAGTTGCTGTATCCCTGCAATTATAAGTGTTGCTTGGACAGATGGGCAACTGAGGTTTTTCAGATTTTGGAAATCTTATGCTGCTTTGGAGGGCTGGGCAAGTAGTTGAAGATTTCCAGGCAGCAGCTGAAGCTTCAGGCCCTGCAGGGTAGCTGAAGCTTTGCGATGTATGTTGGAAGTAAAAACTGGTCTGGATTTCAAGAGGCAAAAGAAAAAGATACTAATGGTGCTACTTGAAAGGAGGAAGTTTATTTTCCAGAAAGTCAAAATCTCTGGAAGGTAGACTACAAAATAGGAAAAGCTCTTTATAGCATTCTAATATTTATAGCATTCTAAATCAGTCTCTTAATTGTTTTTCCTTGTTTATTTTTAGCATTCTTATTGAGTAAGTTTAAAGGATTCTGGAGGCTGTAAATTAGTAACTTTGTGGAGACCTGAGTCAATTAACATATGATTCCCTCTACAGTATTTCTAACATAGTTACAACATTTATAAATTCTTCCCACATGTACTGCAGCATCCCTCCAACACATACACAGACTGTGCCTGGCATCTCAAGGCTTCCTCTGCTACACTGTGGCACCCCATACACTACATTAAGTGGACTCTGGTCCACTTAATGACTCAAAATCCTCTTTTAACAACTGCCACCAGGAGTGCCAAGACTGTGGTTATTGAGCAAAGTGGTCATTTGACATCGCTTGCATCAAGATTCAGTTCTAATTTTGTATGTAAGGTGAGGACTGCCTAAAATAAAATAGTTTTCAAGGATTATATCTTCAAATGTACAAATCACAAAAAAGCCTGAAAGATCAGAATTATATAGTCACTCATAATTATTTCACAATCTTTCAGTTTCCATTTCAGTTTCTATTTCAGAATCTTTCAATTCATTGAAATTTCTCCACTTTCAAAGTATCCTTAAAAAAAAAAAATCACCATTCTGGGAAAACTTCATTTAAGGCAAAAGTAAAGATGAGAAAGACAGAAGTAGGAAACTGGTGGAAGTTTCAGTAGTGGAAGTTCAGTAGTGTATAAAAAAGAAAGCAGCCATACAAATTCAGTTCACTATTTTCATAGGCATATTTGATAATGATATATTTCAATGTTACTATTTACTTCTCAAATTGTTCAAATTACTGAAAACATTCATGAAAAAGTGAGACTTTTCAGATTTGGAACTTTTTCAAATGCTTCTATCTCTCCCTGAAATCAGTGGAAGTTTAAAATATTGCATCTAACTTTGTTAATGTACATTCTTATTGTACTTGCTCAACAGAGCAAGGAATAGAGTATTAAAATTTTTGCAAAAATTTACAAAAATTCAACAAATCAACATGTTGATTTTTTCATTTTTAATAGAAGCCAAGCATGCATTTCTGTGATAAACCTGTGTTTCTACACATATAGTTTTTTCTCCAATAATTTGCAATAAATTGCATCCTATTTGTTTTTTATTTTCTTTAAAAAGTTATAAAAGTAAATAAACTTACAGAAGTTATAAGTCTGCATCTATTATTTGAACATAATTAAGGATATATACAGCCCAAAATCAATAGAACAGGTTTAATTTGGTTTATTACTGGCACAATTGCTAAGTGCCTCTTTCCATGGCTGTGCCAATCACCTACATTGACAATACTGACATTAAACTTCTTGTCTCTATAGGTGAACCTTATTTGACTCTATTGTCTCTCTTGTTTCATGTTTTAGACTTGTTTCAGTACTTCTAAGTAGATCAGACAGAACTAATGCTATGGATGTCTAAAACAATTTTTATTGGAACAGCTATAATAACATCTTACAAGTCAGATCTTACAAGTCAGAATGTGCTTTTCCCTGCCTCTCTTTATTTTCATATGAACCAGGGAAAGGTTTGTCTGAAATTATTTTTTAAGTTGAGTTTTTGGCTTGGGATCAAGCTTCACCCATCTGACCTTGGCCGTAGCTCTTCTTCCTGCCCTTCAAACCCATTTCCTGCTCCCTTTCCATCACAGCAGCCACCAAGTCTCCCTCTAATGTACTGCTGACAAAGCCTGAGAGGTGTTTTTTTTTAAAAAAAATATTTTGATGCTGCCCTCAGTTGTGTTAAAACAAAGAGGAAAATGCTACTTTAACACTGGCATGTTATTTGTGGCTGCTTCATTCATGGGCTGTAGAACAGGCAGGCATGGCAGAAGAAACATAATGCCAAAGCAATTTTGTGTTGTCTCTAAGTGCAAATCAGGAAATGTCCCAAGACAATAAAAAATGGGAGAGGAAATACTCCCCTGGAAATACTTTCAGCTGACATGCAATGATCAGCACTTTGAAGAAATAATTAAATAACAAAGCAGAAGTGTTGAGGTATTCCCTATTAGGGGAATTAGTGCACTCAGGGAAACATAGTGAGAGTAGTGATGAATAACACACAACCAGCAAACAGATACACTGAATAGTAAAATATAAGTTTTACTTCCTGTAAATGGGTAAACAAAGTCCAATAAGCAGTCCAAATCATAGGCGGTTAAAGCAATTAGTATTCAAAATAATCAGTCCAGGGATAATCCAAAAACAAAGCCTTTTTCTTTACCAGTATCATAAACAAAGTTCAGTAAACAGAGTTTGCGAATAGTTGAAAGACTCACAGCAATACAAGCAGAATGATGATCAGGCAAAAGGCAAAAGGAAATGCAAAAAAGAACAAATCAGGTTTCTGGCTCCATCTTAGGGCTGTTGGAGGAACCTCAGCCAATCACAATTACAGCATTCTCTTAAAGATACAACAGTATGAAATGACTATCCTGGTTTATATATTGCCAACCCAATTGTGAGGTTACTATCATTCCTAACATTCTCCTCTTTGGGTAGGACAATATATAAAACCTTACAGTTTAAATCCATCTTCCTCACAGCAAGTCTTATGTTTTACAGTGCCTTGGGCTTTCGTAAAATGATCTGCAATGTTATTCTCTGACATGTAGTACTCCAGTTTAATCATTTTACTTTGAACACATTGTATCACATTCAGATATCATAGATTGGGGTGTTTTGATCTTGTCTTTATGGCCAGATTGGAAGCTATCTGAATTGCTGATTGGTTGTCTTCATATACAACAAAAAGTTCCTTTACATTAATTCCCATGTCTATCATTAGTTGTTTATAACATACTAAGTCTGTACATAATAGAGACAAACATAAGAATTCAGCCTCCATTGTTGATAAGCTTAGATGTTTTTGCCGAATAGACCGCCATCCAATTAACACCTTTGTTAGGAATGTAAGTCACCTAACAGCTATTTGGGTTGGAAAATATATAAACCAGGATAGACAATTTAATACTGTCTCTTGAAGAGAATCCTAAAAGTGTACTTGGGTGTGGTTTCTCAAACAGCCATAAGATGGAGCCAGAAACCTAGGTTGTCTTAGACTTAGTTTCAGAAGAGAATGTGTCTCTGAGTCTCTCTGTTTTTCCTTCTGTTGGAGAGTATTGCCATTCTTCCTAATTGACTTATATTCTTGGATTTGATGTAAGTCTGATACTGAACTGTTTTTGACACTGGACTTTGTCATTGGATTATCCCTGGACTGAAAACTGACTGATCTTAAGCCCATGTCCCACTGCACCAACAGATGCAAAGAGGATATAAAATGGACAAAAAAGCTTGCCATCAATTGGAAAACGCGATGCATCCATT